>CAOJBK010850280.1:0-15956 GCA_948294925.1 Codiaeum variegatum | reverse complement strand
CATAATTCTTTTTAACCTTGGATTTCAATTAAATTCTTGAAAATAACTGAAAACACTTAGAACAAACAAATCAAATTCAATTTAAAGCACAAAATTGTCAAGAAAATGGGATATATAAATGCATAAATTATCAATTATCAATCTGTGTAAATCTCTTTTAAAAACCTTCCTTGACTTGTTTTCTATCTCCCAGCTATGTTTCAGACCCCCCCCCCCCAAGAGAGAGAGCATATAAGACTTCCTCTTCTGATATAAATGATTTTCTTTTATAGTTCTTTAATTATCATTAGGGTTTAGATAGGTGCAAGCACGGATTGGCCAATTTTTTTCCAAGTCAACATAAGTTAAATTGGTACCTAGAATCAGACATCTGACTTTCGAGTAAATTTTGGATATCTAGATAAAGGAATTAGACTTTTTGGTCTTCTTAAAAGTTGTATATATTTATCATATATTTCCATAGGTAACTGAATCATCTCAATTGGAGTTCTATATCTCAAGTTATACTTAAAATACTGAGACAGGGTCAAACCAGCCAAAATTTCGCATATTGGACAATGACCTCCCACGGGCACTGCCACAGCCATGGCAGGGACTGTGGGAAGCTCCTACTTCTCTATTTTTCTCTTATGTTAGCTTCCATAGGCAGTCTGGTGGTTGCCACAAGCCATGGCATTGATCGTGGCAGCCATCATCTACAGGCTGGAGGAAGCAGTAGCTTTCCACGGTGCTTGCCACAGTCGTGGCTGGCTATTATCTCTCTAGATCTATTATATCTCCCATGGCCAGGTTCTGCCTTGGCACGGGCCGTGCCAACGGCAGTGGGAGATGTTGTTCACCATTTTTGCAAATTTTCTTCTTCTTTCAAGCCCGAACCTTGAATTCGTTCCTCTGAGCTCCGGAATTCAAATTAATTACTTAGAAATGGATGAAAATACTAGAAAAAATATATTAAATTCAATTTAACAAGTAAAATTATCAAGAACATGAGATAAAATAATGTATAATTTTCTAGTTATCACCAGCATTGTCTGACCTTTTCCTATTATGGTCTATTCTTAGGCTTGCATTATGGCTGGAAGGGTCTCTTATTGAGTCTTCAGGGCTTTATCTTGCCTTTTCATGATCTCAGTAAACATTCTGACAATATCAGTAGGAGGAGCTGGTGGTGCAATGGCAGTACCGGTGGTAGTAGCATCATTAGCAGTGTTGGTGGTGTTGCCTTCAGTTGATATGATGACCTTTTGGGTCAGAAGAAAATAGGGTATCAGCTTTTTGAGAAAAGGGTAAAGCTAGCAGGCAGCATGTAAGTTGTAAAAAGGGTGATTCTTTAAAGGGTTGGATTTTGTTTAGAACGGGTTCACTTTGTCTAATGTCAGTGTTTTGATGTAGTGAAGCATGCATGCATGTATGCATGAATGAAAAAGGTTTCATGATAACATGTATAATTAAAGCCTTTAGGGTACATGGGACCTAAGGTCAACTCTAATCATTACATGATAGCTTGGTGGTTTTAAGGTTCTCCAACAACTAAAGGTGAGATACACCTAACCACATGTAAATTAAAGAGATTCACATGGGTTTAACGATATGTGTGACCTTGTTACCCCAACCAAAAGGATCGGAGGGTACACCTTGAAGTTGGATGATTTCACTATTAGCAAAGTAGTCCAAAGGAGAGAACTCACTCGATGTTACTCCCTATCTAGGCTTTCCTAAAGTGAAGGAACATGTGAAGCGATGAATGAAAACCTACTTTCACACAGTCTTAAGCCAAAAGGTGTTTTTATTAGAAAATAATCCACTTAGGTTTTGTGTCAGTTTTCCAAACGTCCCCAGTGGAGTCACCAACTGTGAGGCCCCGTCTGAATCCCCACGGGATTTCCTATTGTGCGTTCTAGTTTATAACTCAAGGAAACCAACCACAAGGGGTCAGATTGCGCATGGCATTGTGGATTGTGAGCGGGTCTCACATTTGTACACCCACATGTGTCCATTGGTGTGCATATGTAAATATGTTTGGGAGTCACCACCTAATCTTTTAAGAAAAATAATTTTTCTTTGGTTGTTAAGAAACCATTTTTTTTATTAAAAAAAAACTCTATTTTAGGAAATTCTAATTAATTTGCCCAATTTTAGAAAAAGGTTTGGCCATTAACCACAGTAGGGTTCAGGGATTCATGATCTCATAAAAACTATTTTTTCTCAAAATTGTTTTTCCATTTTAAAGAGCAACTTTTGGCTTAAGAAAAGTGATTTTGGTTTAAATATGGTTTCATGTATGCATGACATATTACGTGGTGCATCAACATATAACCATGGCAAGTTATGATGCATGAGCAGGCTATAATGCCTGACAATTGCATAAAGCAGTAAAGACAAGGAATAAATCAGGGGTCCTTCCTCTAGCCCACTTTAGATTTTAGGGAAGGCACACATCTCTAAAGAAAGCTATGAAATTAAATTAGATCGCAAAATAATCAAAATCAGGGGATCCCCTCTTCAATCCTTAGATTTGGGAGAGGCACACCTTCCCCAATACAAATCTGCAATCGTAATTATATGAATACAACCAATTGAAACAATTGGACAAAAGAAAGTATGCGATAACAGTAGAGATAATAAAAGAAAATAAAAAACAAAGAAATATAACTTTGGAATTGAAGCCATGAGAAGGCTTACTAGCGTATCCCTTTGAATGGAAATCAAACCTCATGATATTCTCCCTTCTCATGAAGGTTTGGGCTTGTTTTGATAACAAAGAGGGTGGTTTGGTTGATTGGTTTAGAAGCTAACAAATTTTAATTAGTAAAATTGCTAACAAGATAGGTTATTAATAAGTTCTGTTTTTATTAATAAAATCAAGTTTAATGTGAAATAATTGCCTAAGTCATTTCAAGGCTTAGTTTGATTTGATTTTAAGAAAAATGGAATTTTAATAAAAACATGTCTTAATTCAGATTTAAAGGGCTTAATTAATTTAGAAACTATAAGGAAAAAGAGGTATACTATACTCAATTTACCTTTTGCTTATAGGGCTTAGGAACTGGAGGGTCGGAGGACTTGAAGAAACCAAAATGGATCTTTGTTGTATTGCAGACCACTGATTGATGCCTGTATAAATGGTAACTGTAGCAATCAAATCAGTAAACTGACTGATGAACAAGTAGTATCGATGAATTCTGGCAATTGCGAGTGATTATGATCCTGTTTAGGGAGAATTATAGTGTTTAGGAGTGTCTGGAGTTAGAAAAATGGCTCTGAGTATGTCTGAAAAAGTGTAAAAAAAAGTGTCCCCGAAATAGTTCTAAAAGTCTGAATTTATAGGAAATCATGCCAGAAACCCTTAGACTCAAAATGCTTGTAATTTGGGCTTGGGTCACGGGGCTCGATTTTTCTAGCTTTGGTTTAGTCCGTTTTGATTCATTTTTTTAGGTTTTTTGGGTCCGTTTAAAAATCAATTTTAGTTCATTTTGAACATTTGGGCTCGTTTTAACGGGTCAGATTTAATGGTGTAAAAATTAGGATTCACAGGTACACATGCTTGAAACCCTGGCTCCTTGGCATGAATTGCTTAATCATATACCTGTCAAGCCTCCAAAAAAAATTTAAAGGACCCAGCCCCATTAGCCAACTAATCCAATCCTTTTCAATGGGAAAATGAATAAAAACCCTCCTAGTTCGATACTAAGATGCCAGATAATCTATCAATTCAAGACTTAAAACAATCCTGAAATGGTCCCTCAACCAAATCTGAAAGGAAATATAAAGGTAAAAAATAGCATCATAAATGATAAAACAGAGAAGCAATGGAAAGATTTAAGTACCTGGAGCAAAATAGGACTAATTATCCAAGACTCTCTTGAGCTGCAATGATGATCAAGGCTTAATAATGTCTCAACTAGAATCATACCTATAATCAACTTCCCTTCACCCATCTGAGATATCAGCTCAACCACCCTAGCATGACCCCATCTAACTGAGTCCACAAAAATATATCTCATTGTTAAGCCAAATGCATAAGCCTTCTACCTCCTAGCTGACCAAACCAGATCATTTGAGTCCTCTAAAAATATGTCGGCCAAAGTAAGTAGGTCCACAAAGTCATCTTGAACAATACCAGAAGCAGTCTCTGTGCTCAAATCCAAAAGCCTCTTGAAAGAGTTAAAGTAACCTACCCTTTTAACTAGAACAGCCAGATCAGACTTGTACCGAGCAAAACTGAAACTCCTCAAAAGTTAGACACATCTCGTCCATTCCAACTTCGAATCGAAAATGTGATCAACTAAATCCCAAAACCTGATGGAAGCCCTCAAAAATTTTCAATCAATTCAACACCTCAAAGTGTTGGCAATGCACTTATACCATACTTCCCAAAGTTTATATTGCTCACTTAGTCTAATTTCTTGCACCAACCATGCATTATATAACTGAAATGGGGCTCCATTTTATAAGGCAAAAGCAGAAAGAAACTGAATTTTCTGTAAAAAAAATGTTCTTTTCTAGTAATTTTCTGAATGAAGAATATATTTTCGTACAAGTATATATAGTGGCTTAGAAATTGAGGTAGAATAATGTAGTTCAAAAGGCTGAGCACGAGAGCCAGTGCATTGATGCACACACCAAGAGCTAGGAGCATGAGCCCAGTGACTGACGTATGTGCCAAAAGCAAGGCACATGAGCCAACTCATTGGTGCATGCGCCAAGGATCAGGCACGTGAGCCAACCCACGCATCAACCCGACCTGTCGCAATGATTTGTTTCGACCCAATCTGATTTTATTTTTACCCGATTTTTTACCAAAATATTTTTCAAAATTCAATTTCTCAATAAAATTACTTTTTGAAACATAAAATTGCAAAATGAAATGAAAATTTCTAGAATTTTCATAAACAGGGTTCAAAATAAAAAGGTTTTTTTTTACAAAGGACCCGCAATGTTGTTTCATTAAGTCAAAGCTTCTTGTCCATTACCCTTTCCTGATGTCTCCTTATTATTAGTGTCTCCAATGTCGAAGCCCTGGGGACCACATCTCCAGACCACTAGAGGCTCCATCCAGCCTTAAGCAATGATCAAAGTTGTAAGTGTCATACTAAAAGAAAAAGAATTCATTGATGAATATTATGGCCCTGAACATATATTGGGGTGAGAGCTTGCAAAAGAACAGACGTTAGAATATTTTAAGGAATAAAGTAGTCACTAAGAGGAATCATAAACTCATTGTCTGGGGAAAAATGGTCAGGTCAGCATGCACCGTGCCAGACAGATACTCAGAACCTATATGGTGGACTCTCATCACACCATATGCACCCACATAGGAAACATGGTCAGAAAAACTAGGGAAACCTCGAGTTTGACTTGAGTTGGCAGGCATGGCTGATATGGAAGCACCCATCCTTAAAGAAACTGAGTCAAAACTGGGCATGGCTTGAGCAGAAGAGCAACCAATCTAACCATGATACTTGTGCCTCAGGGCAACAACAGCAGTGACCACTGGAACTTGACCTAGTCTAGAAAAGAACAGAGGACTCTCTCCCATCAAATGGGTAGCAAGAAACTCTGGATAAGATCCATCAAGAATCACCAGCTCTTGCCTGGGATTTTCGATCCTCCAAAAATCAAGGTAAAAAAAGACTCGTAGGCTCCCTCAACTGGTACAACTGACTGTAGAGTCATCTGGGCCATGACCTGCTCTCCTATATAAAACTCCACAGTCTTATATGTACCCAGGGCAATCCATCTATTGGTAAAACTAATACCCAGAGGAAAATATCAATGTCTCTTAAGACATTATAGTCAAAGACACCAAGACAACCTGAAAGGACAATAAAAAATCAAAACCTATAAGCAAATAAATAGGCAAAGCTATTCATAGCATACTTCAATTACTGTAGCCAAGATGCCTCTATACTAAGAAAAGAAGAAGCTATCCTGATGCCCAACCTAAGAATCGTTACACCACATTCTCCCCATTGGGAGTAGGATATCCCTGACAGTCCTGAGGACAAGAGCTGGAATATGAGAAAAGGCCCGGAGCTACAAAAGACAAAGTTAGCCAATTGTGAAAGAAAAATCTCAGAATAGATAAAAGGGAAATACTAACTTCCCAGACTATTGAAGTTCCTTGAATGCCTATCCCATTAGTCCTGGATAGCATACCCATCCCTTTTAAGCTGCAACCAGCATGGTACCAGCCCAGTCATAGTAACCAAGAAAACTTAGGTCGAACAAAGAAGCTAGCACCTTCAAATCAACATGCCATTTCTTGTTATACATAAAAATGGTAGAGAGGATGACCAGCAAATATACTTGAACATACTGATCAACAAAATAAGACACTAGGTCCATGCCTTCATAAAGTAAATCAGCCAAGATCTACGAACCATACCTTTAGAGTTACGAGGAGGCATCGCCCAAGAAGATTAAAAAGAGTGTACGGAGGTTACACCTAGGAGTAAAAAACATGCCTAGACCCAAACTACATACTAGTTAGGCAAGAACAATCAACAAGAGTCATGGTCATCTCTCCCATAGGTAGGTGGAATGTATTAGTTGTCCGCCATCAACTCTTAGCCAGAGCAAGAATAAGGTTCCTATCGAGAGTATGGTTAATATCCATACTCATCCAACCAGACAATGAGCAAGGGCAATACTGGCAGCCACGTCCTTGAAACAATTTAGAAAAGTCAACACCTCAGACAGTTTGGACCAAGGACCAAGCACCTCGCTAATTGTTCTTAGCATCCTATAGGTACAAATACTATCATTTTTTTATTCTTTCATTTTTATTTTATTTGTGCATATAATGGTGTGCATTGAAAAAAAAATAAAAAAATAAGTGCATTGAAAAATAAGAAAGCAAAAAATAATGAGTGCATTAAAAAAGTAAAAGAGCAAAAAAAGGAAGAGCGAGAATGCACAAAAAATAATAAAAATTGCACAGTAAAAAAGAGAATACACGGAAAGCAATAAAAAGAGTGCAGAAAAAAATAAAGAAGATAAATGAAAAATACTAATGGGTAGCCATGCTAACTGCATTGCTCCTGTCGGTTCTGCAAAAGATCGGCATTCGAAATAGTCATAAATTCAGCAACCGCCATTGGGGGAAGACCATTAGGAAGATAGTCAGAAATGTTTAAAGCATTGTCAGTGGACGGACTAGGTAGACCGTCATAACCAAATATATCATTGGACGAACCAGGTAGATTGTTAGAGCCAAGTAACTCTTCCACCTAAGTAAATAAGTTTTTTTCTGAGTGGAGTAAAATGGTAATGGTCTCAGTCTCACCATCTAAAGTCGCATGCAACTGCGTAAACAAATCCTCCTCCTGAGTAGCACCGATTGATATCATTTATAAAGTATTTAGCTAAGAAACTTGAAGGAAAGAGAAACAAGAAGTGAGAAGAAAAAGTGAATTGTGAAAATGACAACTCCCCAAAGCCCTTTATATAGTTAGACCTTCGGGCCCCACGACATTAATGCATTCACACTTACCAAGTTTGCTTTTGCACAAAACAAACCTACTGAGAGAGGCAATTGTGAACTCATATTTTTACACCATTAAATTCGGTTCGTCAATTCAAGCCCATAGGTTCAAACTATGCTCAAATCAAACCTTAAATAGGCCTGAAAAAACCTAAAAAATAAAACCAAATCAGACTGAATTGAACCCTGTGAACCGAGCTCATGAGCCAAGGTCTAGGCCCATGTGCAAAGGCCTAGCGCATGAGCCAGAAGCTTGGCACACGAGCCCAATTTTTTTACTTTTCTGACACGAGCTTCAATAAATTTGATCCCCCTAATAACTTTTCAGAGGAACTTTTTCGCATTGAATCTTTGCCGAAACTCTTTCCAAACCAACTTTCCACACCGAAACTCCACCTAAATTCCAAAAACAAACACTAAAACACTTAATTCTTAGTCCAAATTCATATAAGAATCTCGAGGTATTTTCGTACCTGCTCTCTTACAGTCATCTCAAAATGCAATGGAGACCCGATTCAGCTTCATCAAACTGTCCAAACCTCCCATTCTGAAGCCCCGAAAGCCAAAGGTAGTATATCCAAATGGTAAAGTATTTTTGTTCTGAATTATAAGCCCTAAAAACTGACTTAGGTAATTTAACAATTATCAAAATTCCATTTCTTTTAATCAAATTCTGAATTGATTAACAGTCTTTCCGGTTAATTCTTTTTAAATTAAAAAAGAATTAGCTTCTACACATGCAATCAACCAACCCACTTTTTTTCAAAACAACCCCAACCCTTTGTGAGAAAGGAGAATGACGTGAGGTTTGATTCCTACTCAAAAGGATATGCCAGCAAGCTATTCTAAGGTTGCAACTCCAAAAATCATTTTCTTACCATTTTATTTAATAATTATTTTTATTTCATTTTATTTTTTTATATTTTTCTTGTATTATTCTTTCTGTTCATCAGTTGTATCATTATTATTGTTTTCTTGGTTCTGTAATATTTTAGAAATGTGTACCCTTCCCAGATTCTTTGATTTGGACTGGAGAAGGGATCTCTTTTGTTGTTTTATTATTTTGATATACTAATTAGTTCTGTTTATTTTTATTTTTAATTAGTCTATTAGGGATGTGTGCCTTCTCTAAAACTATTATGGGCTAAAGGAAGGACTCCTATTTACATTTTATCATTTTTATTATTTTTTCATTATACCTATCATACAGACTATGATAAATTGATCATACATCATTATAATAAGTTATATTATGTTCAAGCATTATAAAGGTATGACATGCATGCATGAAACAATGTTTTAACCAAAACCATACAGATTTTATGTCAAAATTGTTTAGAAAAGAACCTAAATTATCTAACAATAAAATATTTTTATCAATCATGAGTTTCCGGATCCACTTTTCATTCGAGACTCGCCTTTTCCATAAAATTGGGTAAAATATCAGATTTTAAAAAATGGAATTAGTTTGGTTTCTTAATTACCATGAAAATTAAACAGTTTTCTAAAAATTAAGTGGTTCCTCACATATTTACACATACATTCAACAGACCCATAAAGGGTTCAACTAAAGTGAGACTTGTCGAAATCACGACGTCATGCACAATCTGACCAGACGAGATCAGTTTCCCCGTGCTAAAAACCCGGAGATGCGCTAGCGGCTACCTAGGTTCGGATAAGGCCTTACACAGAACAGCACATGTAAGGACTAGAAATGACATAACTAGAGTTTTTTTCCAAAATTTCCTAATGTGGAAACCACTGCTAATTGCTTAGGGCCACTACTCTCATAAAAAATTATTTATATTATTACATAATTAATATATTAATAATTAATTAAAAATCTTAGAACTGATTAACAAAAAAAATCTAAATCCTATGAAAACTGAAATCTCAAAAATTGAAAAAATAATTCAAAGGAAGTTTCACAAACATCCCAATACATGTTATTCTATTTTCTTCCATTCTTGTTGTTCTTTTTGTTCTTCTATTGCTTCTTCATCTTCAACTCAATTCTTCTACTTCTAACAAAAAAATTAACTCAAACCAAATTCCACTAGCTAAAAACCCTAAATTGTAGAAATTAAAACAAAAAAATAACAATAATAATAATAAACCATAATAAGTAAAATCATAACCTGAGATTGTAAAGCTAAAACACAAAAAGCATTCTTTTACTTCTTATTTGATTTGATATAGAGCTAAAACCCAAAAACTAAGAGATATAGAGAGAAACACTTACCATATAAGCTTAACAAAGGAGTGGGAGAAGAAAACAAAATTACAATAATAAAAAAAAAACTCACTATTTTCACTTCCTTGATTCTTCTTCTTCTCAATTGCTTCTGGTTCTTCTTCAATTCTTCTTCTTTGCTTCTGGTTCATCTTCTTCATTTTGTGTCTTCTTCTGCTTCTTCTTTGTTTCTTTGATTAGTGAGTGTGTTAAAGGGAGAGATAGAAAGAGAATGAGAGATAGTAGAGAGAAAGCAAAAAAGAATTAGGGATTCCAAATTTGCCGATTTGGGGAAGAACATGTCTTATATATTCAACAGTGATGCAATGTTTTAGCGATACCATTGCTACTCAATTGTGATGCAAAAGCAAAATGCAATGTATAATTAATGGAAATCAATAATGACATTTTGATGTAGACTTAATAAAGTACTGTGCAAATTTTTCGTGAAAATTTTCATTTTGCACACAAACTTAGTGATGGCACCGTTGTGTCACTAAATTAGCGACGTTGCTACTTGCTCACTAATAGCTAATGAAAGATAGGAAACAATGGTGCCAAATTTTGCTACAACTTAGCAATGACCTAGTATATTGGTCGCTATTTTATAACTAGTTAGCCACTATGTGGTCACTGAATTTACTCATCTAATTAGTTTCTTTTAATTTAATATGCATCATTATTTACTCATTGATGTGTCGCTACTTTGTGACACATTGATCTTGTTGTTAAAACCTATTTTTCTTATAGTGAATCTCCAAGAGCTGAAATCAAGGCGTGTCTTGGATTACGACTACAAATATGTGAGTATCCTTATAAAAAGTGTGTGACGTTCGAAGAACTTATATTTAAGCTAGTTCTTATCAATTTATTGCAAAATCTAGGAAAATACATTTTCATAGCTTTCAACCATCATTGTTTAAGTTATTTCCATCTTGGTTAGAATATTCTCCTAGCAAAGATCTTATATTTTGTCTACCTTACTTAGTTTTTTATACTTGAGATACGCTTCCTAGATTAAATGTATTTACCATCAATGGATTTCGATCATGGAAGAAAGTGAGAGATGGAAAAAATTATGCTCTTTTAACACATTAGAAAATATCTCACTTCATCTCATCAAAATGCTGAAAGAGCTTGTGCACATCTTATGAACCTACCATCACATATTGTGCAAAGATTTGAGAAAAGCACATCACAAAAAGTTGCTAAAAATAGACTTTACTTGAAAGCTTCAATTGAAGCAACAGCGTGGCTTGCCTTTCAAAGATGTTCTTTCAGGGTCCATAATGAGTCTAAAATATCAATCAACCATGAAAATTTTTCAAAATTATAGGATTTCATGTCATCTTATAATGATAAAGTAGCGAAAATATTGGATAAAGCTCCACAAAATGTATTATATACATCACCAACAACACAAAAGAAAATTTTACATATCATGCTACTAAAGTCAAGAATGTCATTCATAAAGAAATTGGTGATTCAAACTTTTGTATAATTGTTGATGAATCTAAAAGTGAGAAATGTCAGTTGTCTTAAGATTTTTAACAAAGATGGCTATGTATAAGAGCGTTTCTTTGCTCTTGTTCATATTAAAAACACTGCTACACCAAAACATTAAAAGAATGTAATTTTTTTTGTCTTATTTTGTCGCAACCTTAATGTTTAAAATATTCAAAGATAAGGTTGTGATGGTGTAAGTAGCATGCGAGAAGAGTGGAATGGTTTACAAGATCTAATTACAAGTGAGTGTTGTTACACTTATTATGTTTATTGTTTTGCACATTTTCTACAATTGGCACTAGTTGCTATATCAAAGGAAGTTATCACTGTCCATCAATTTTTTTACTAAGTTGAACTTTATTATCAATATTGTTATTACCTTATGCAAGCGTAATGATCAATTGAAAGTTGCTCATGCTTTACGTGGAGATGCATTGCAAATTTCAAATATGCTTTCTCAAGCATAGCAGCCTAAATCCCAAGATATTTTGAATCCAGTGCATCTTGTTTAATCTACTAAGTTGTTCATTCAAAAATGAGAGATGATGGATCGGATGAATTAGTTTCAAGTACGAAATCTTTTTGTGAAGCAATCAATGTGCCTATGCCAAATTTTAATACTCATCATATTGCAAGAAGAGGATTGGCTCACCATCAATAAGATGAAATTACACTAAAGCATCGTTAAACTCTTAGTTGCAAGAATTGGATAACAAACTCAATGATAACACTGTAATTATTCTTAATTTTGCTACAGGTCCAAGAGAAATAAGCAATAGCTTCCTGATTTTAGGACATTGGAAACTATATCTGATTTACGCTAATTGATTGTAAAAATAAAATAATAAAAAATTTATCCACTTGTATATAAAGTGGTAACTCTTATTTTCACACGTTCAATCTCTACAGCAACCATAGAGTTGTCTTTTTCATCGATGGACATAGTTCAGACTTCACTTCATAACAAGATGAAAAATGATTTTTTTTTTCTAACCGTTTGCTGATATATTGAAAAAAATTGCTAAAATAGCAAAATTTTCACTTGTAGGTAATTTTTGTGACATATAAGAGGGACATTCTAAATTATAATATATTACTCGTATTTTAAAATATTTAATAACACATATTAATATAATATGTATTGCAATTATGTGATACTAATATAATTATATATATAAATAATTTTAGTCGTCTCCCCAACACAAAATGCTGAGAATATAAGAACTACTTCAATCATATCATTATATGAATACATGTTACTAATTGTAAAAATGCTGAGTCTTAAAATGTGTAAATAATGCTTTTCTAAATTATATGAAAATTTTAATAAAGTAATTATATGAATAAAAAAATAAGAATTTCTTACTATTATTGGAAATGATGTAATTATTAAATAAAATATTTTTTTAATTATATAAATTGTAATAATTTATGCATTTTTATGCTAGACTCTCTTTCTTTTCTCTTTTTTTTTGGTCCAACGTTATGCTGGAGACTTTCATGAACAATATTTTACTTAATATAAATACTCTGTTCTCCCCGACCCTAAAAGAAAAGAATACTTTTCAATAATTAACTTTAATTCATTTGTATACAGATTACATTTACAACCATAGAGCAATCTCATTGTGCCACTGAATTTGGATGTGCAAAAAGATATACAAACATATAATAAACAAACATAGAAAAAGTTGGCAAATTTAGGTGCGGATGGTTGTGATTAATATGCAAAAGCAAAAGCAAACTAATAAAATAAAAGTACTTAAATCTTAAAAATAGACCCATAATGTACCAAGTGGAAACAAAGGTGTGATGAAATATTTGGATTCTTTTGCATGTTAGAAATATTTGTTTTCTTTAAAGGAATCGCGGGAAAAAGAAGTCTTCAACATATTAACATTTGTCCAAGGAACAGTGATCGCATATGGCCAGCCCATTCTATTGTATGGTTCACATGAGCCTAGGAAAATGTGTCCTATATTTTATTCAGTCTTTTAGGGCTATCAAAATTTAAAAAAAAAAAAAAAAAAAAAACTCAAACTGTAACTCGGAAACTCATACTGAAAAATATTGTCAATCAATCAGTTCGTAATAAAGATTTCTTTTATTATTATTATTCTTCAATTTGATTCCGCGTGTAACAAAAGACTTCTATAATAGGAAAAAGGTTTATCTCCTTGAATAATCTCTCCCGTTGGAGGCTGGGGTTTTTTTTTTAAAAAGCAAGCTGCCTAGGGTTGTCATTACCTGTCACAAAAGGACCTGCAACAGTTTGGATTAAGTGTAAATTTCTATAGCAGAAAAGTTTGGATTAATTGCAAATTTCTATGGCAGAAAAGGTTCGACGGGAGATTGATGGAGAATGGTGACTTTGGTATATTCCCTTTCGATCATTGTTTGATTGAAAGCCCAAGGACTCAAAGAAAACAACAACCCATTAATGCATCCAAGCGGACCGACAGGAAGTATAGTGTAGGCTTCGAGCTTTGCCTTCACACACAAAGGGCTATCAATATACACTAACAAACATAATATTTTTCTGGCACTTAGGAACGCATTCTCAATAGTCTAAGAAGACCATAGTCCTTCCTCACTCAATTAATGCACTTGCTTTAACTAGATTATTGATGTGTGCGGCTGTATCATACTTTTAGAGACTGATTTCTTTAGTTGGATTAGAACTACCTGTATAGAGAGAACACTGGTCGGAGGTGGCCGGACGTTGTGGCCGGCGATAACTCTCTAACGCTCAAATCAAGATCTTAGTTAAGATGGAAAAGCTCTCAAAGATGGATTTTAGCTTAGAGTTTGCCTTATGTGTTAACATTACCTGTTATGGGATGTTGGACATTGTTTTTATAAGGTGAACACACTATTAATGGGACACGTGTCTACTTTGAGTGCACTACAGGGTACCTCATGATGGGACTTGTGACATCTGTCCCTGGTGACCCCGAACCACCGAAGACTTGTAAGAAAAATTTTATTGGATGCTTAGGGTTCAGATAGAACCAAGGTACTAAAGGGTTCAGGCGAATCCTAAATAGATAGTCAAGACCGAACCTAACTAGTGTTGAGCCATATCAGTTGTCAATATGAAGTATTAGCACTCAAAGGCTCAAAGAGTGCTTAAGTAGGGTTTCTTAGGTTCAGAAATATTAGTCTTCGATTGGCGGTCAGTTCGAATTTTGAATTTGAAAAAGAGCCAAGAAGGTTCGTGCGACTGCTGCACTGACCCGACGTGATGTTTCTCTGTCTCGTACATGACCTTTCGTCAAGCTCAGATGAGACCGTTGCATTTCCCCATGTAACAACGCTATTACTGCAGCCTACCCCTATTCGCCACGTGGAGGGACATTTTTCGACAATCATGATGAGCATTAAAGAATCATCATGACCATTAAAACACGCTGCCTCCCCTGCTTGCCACTTGTCAGCTGTTTCTCTTAGGCTCTTGAATGCCTCTGTCCAGCTATATAAACACCCATTTTCTGTGAATTTTTTCACATTTTCCTATTCATCGTTTTGTTGTTGTCTTTCTACTCTTATTTTTTCCTCTACTTATTTATTATTTTCCCTACTTCTTGCCCACTTCTTATCTGTTCTTCAATGGCACTAACACAAAAACAAGCCAAAAAATATTTTTTAGAGGTGGAGAAGCCTCAAAAATAAAGTAAGGCTCAGGACACTGAGACTTATATAAACAACACCGTGAGGCCTCATATGAAGGATATTACTCCCATGCCCTTCAAGTTTGAGATCTTCGAGGAGAATATTGACAAATTTTCCGGCTACATCCATGTTGAGCTTTGTTAGCAGTGTATGCCATAGAGCTTACTATCAGCATGTGAATGTCAACAAAAACCTAAATGGCTTTAGTATATATGTTCTTTAAGTGGATACATTCCTAGTATCAAACGTATATATATCCCTTAAGTATTCTGCAAGGAATATATTCTCAAAAAGTTTGAGAATATGAATGACAGATTGCCCTTTTAACAGATGCTTTAAAGGTTGTTCATGGTCATAGGATTATTGGTAAGGATGTCATTAATCCAAAAAAACCATCACCTCTATTGTCATCCATGATAAGTATGAGATACTTATTGGTATGGAGGTAGTGAGTCTCATGCTACAGACATGTGATGTCGTGACAACACATGAGAACTCATGAGATGAGTAAGTTGAACAATGACGTTAGATAATGGATACATGGGTCGTTACCTACTAGTCAATATCGCATCATCTAGATCATGATTGCACATATAATCCTTAGACTTGAGGTGACATGTTATCTGACATATTGGTGGTTACGGTTTGTTACTACTTACATACCAATGCTAGTCACATATTGGTATATGGCATGTGGTGGCCATAATCAGTGGTTTGTTGGCATAAGTGTTTAACCAAGAAAGAATTCATTAACTTGGGTAACCAAGGAAGGACTCCTATGACTTCTGGTTGTTCTTGATATGCAAATCTATGGCCAGAGTGGAAAGGTTTACTAGAAAGAGTTTTTAATAGGAACTGATTTATCGAGAACTCATATTGGATTGGGGTCATATGATCTAGCACAAAGGGTTTGACTTATTTCATGACCCTAGCTGAGATTAGGAATCTGTAATGAAGGGATTCGAGTGCATGGTAATCATAATCGAGAGGTCCATGCTTATGTCAAGGATTTGATCATCGACATTCATTTCTAATTGGGTAGTTGTGATATGTTATGTT
>CAOJBK010848112.1:0-12921 GCA_948294925.1 Codiaeum variegatum | reverse complement strand
GCGTAGTAATATTGAAATAGCACCCAAGTGATGATCGGAAAGCTTGGAAAATTATAACTTTCTCTATGGAACCTGAAATGTTACAAAAAAGGGTACACAAATGAGATTTATGATCTAAATATAATATTTAATAAAAAATTGGGTTCTTGTATTGCATTAAGAAGTAAAATAATCATATATAACATGTGGCTTATAAACATGGAACCATAATCTTTATAAGAATCGTATACAATAAACATGGGATACTTGTTTGGGTTAGAAGTTCTTATTTCTCATTCTTATAGAAAAGGATTGTCAAATCATGAGTAGAAATAGAAATAATAATCAAATGATTTAGGAGCTATAACTTTCCACACATATAAATAGGGTGGTGGATCATACCAATTTCCTATCCCAAGTAAGTAAAGTTATGAGGTTAATCATATCACATGGCTAGGACTGCCCCTTCTAGCTAAGGTGGATACACTATCGCTATCTATCGGCTCTTCTAACTATGCACAAATATGATGTTACCCCACATCAGTCAAGGATTTTTGCCTTGGGTATTATGGTTACAATAAAGTAATAATAATAATGAAAATATAATCATATATATCAATGGCTTGAACAAAGTTATTTAATGGATTTTAAGATTTTGACTTTAGAATTGATGAAAATTTTAATAGCTTTGAACAAACATATTAATAAATAAGTTTTTAGAACTTTATCATGGTAAGAAGAAATGAGAATTTGGTGATCATAAAAGAGAGGCTTAAGTAACAATAATAACATGATAGCATTTGTTTCAATAACTTGAACAAATAAATCTCATGGATTTCATAAACATTGAGGACTTAGCAATCTTGAACGTGGTTTGTAACATTTCAGATTTTAAAAAAAGTTGCCATAGGGGTGGAATAAGGACTCAATAGTCATAAGAAATGGGTTTGCACACTCACCTTAACCTCTAATAGCTATTGCACCCTGGTATTCCTTGCATTTTATTCATGATCTATAAAACCAAATTCAAGACTTAGTTCCTATTCACTTTATTCTATATCTATAACTATGCTAGTCTACCCTTGTCCCATGTCATATAATCATGAATCAAACACGTAACACTTGTAACTAATAATCACATCACATCATATGGATTCATCATAACATTGAATGATCTTGCTCATCAAGGCATTTGATCATACTCATAATATTACACATGCTCATTCATAACCTTTAAAAAGGTCTTATATAGAAATATTCATGAAGTTTTAAAGAACAAGTTGTACTAATTCTATCATATCTCAGGTTTTATGAGTCCAATCAAGTTGATTCCTTTTGGAAATCAAAAGAGACATATCAAAGCACATAATATTAGGAATTTAGTCCAAAACACTAAATATACGAATCATGGTAAAATTTCAATTTTAGCTCCATTTAAGGTGTAGGGATAGACATTATCATTTGTTTAGGACATAACTTATAAACTATGTATCCAATTATCATAAAATTTTATAGGTGGTTTTCTGACACATAAACAATCATTATTTTTTTTTATTTTCATGACTCAATGCAATTCAGACTCTAAGGTAATCACATAAGCTCACAAAATTCCAAGTCTGTTACTTATATGGGAATAATACCAATTTCACTTTGGGTTTCTTAGCTCATAACATACAAGAAATTTGCTAATACTAATTAATAGGTGTTTAGAAAATATATAAACCTACAACTTTTAACCTTTGGATTTACCCAAAATAAGTCTCTAAGTCCCCTATTTTCAAGGTCCAATTTATTGATATAAAAGTTGTCAATTTTAGCACAACGTGTCATTAACTAAATTAGGGGTTTTCACATGCAAACTCTATACCCATTGGAATTTATGAAAAATCATTCATCAACGTACTCAAATCATGTCAGTAACATGCATTCAATTTCTACATATAAACCCTAAATAGGTACAATGCTTCCTAAGGGTTTCACAAATCAAAATCATTCTCTCAATCACATCAAAAATCATGTTTCATACATTTTTATGCCAATGAACATCATGAAAAGTAAATATGATGTATTTTCATGTAATTACCCAAACCTTAGATAAGATAGAAGAAATAAAAAATGGGTATAAGAATATATGGATGAGTAGAGCATTACACCCAAACAAATCTTGATGGAATTGATGTAGCAAAGAGGACACAAGGAGAAATTAGAAGATTTGAAGCTTTTCCCATCAAGAACACTATAGCAAGACACATCAAAAGAAATGGACAAAGTGAAAGGAGATGATTACATAAAAGAAATATGTTTTAAAAAATAGAAGCATGTAACAAAGCTATAGAGATCTTACCAATAATTCTTATTTTTCTCCTTTCCCTTATTGAAACCCTATGAAAGAGGTGTAGAGAGAGTGTTTTAATGTGAATGTTCCAAGAAGAAGATAGAAATTCTTGAGAATGGGTTGTTAGCCATTAGAAAATATCTTGTGAGAAAATTGATAATTTTATCCTTAAGGGCTATAATTCTATATATCAACATTTTTGGAAGAAAGTGAGTTGGAATGTTGAATTTTAGATATAAATAAATATGAATTCTTGTGAGTGTCACACTAGTGAATAATGGTATCACTCAAGTGAACGATGAATTTAAACACATACGCATGCAACCATATGAATTCCATATATTTTTATGAATGATAAACATGAATCTCACAATTATGAACCTTGCATTCATAATCTTTGAACTAGTAATAAGAATATATTATATATCATGATTGAGAAATCAAAATCATAATTCATAGAAACCTTTATACACCCATTCCAACATACAATATCACTAAGGAAAATAATTATGCATTCTCAAATTCAACGTTGTTCCCGTTACTATCAACGCCATTAATCTAGCAGTTACATAATAGATGTCCATTTAGCTAGCATCAGTCATCTGATCAGTTGTTCAAGGCCATTTTTATTACTATTAATGTTACTCTTATTACCATTAGATTTTTTAATCTACTAAGTTAAGGTTGGAAAATGTAAGGTGTTACATATAGTGAATCAAAGCCTCAAATTCTAATCCTAAAGGACAATTTCTCATACCATGTTAGAATCTTTAAAATCATTTTTATTAAAAATATTTTTGGGAGTCACGAAATTAATTCATTAAAGGAAAACCAAGAAAAATCTAAATTCACTCTAATTTATTAATTTATAAAAAAATAGTATACTCGATGAATATGACATTAATTCATGAATGACCAAAGTAGATTTGGGGATTATGTCATCGACGTATAAATAATCAAAGTTTAGCTCTTTTAAATATGGTTTGGTTTTAAAATAGTTTTATGATAATGGTTTCATCTTATATTGGCTCCACATTATCTATTATAAAATGCACTCACGAATGTATATTATGCATACATGAGATGCATGGACAATATTATAAATGATTGTAATGATCAAATGGTTATAATAGTATGAATGTATGAACTAGATAGTGATGATAATGTGGGAAATAATAATATGAAGTGATGCGGGTTTGACTTTTAGAATGAAATTTCAAAAAATTCTATATATCATGTTTGAATGGGAATTAAAGCTCTCATAGTTTGTTCAATGATAAAGTGGAGTTTAGCGTATGCTTATTTTATGCATAATTGTATATATCTTTTCGTAATATTTAAGTTTATTTTAATCCAAAATTTATGTTTAATGTGTTTGTTAAGTGTTTTTATAGAAAATCAAGAATTTGTGCAAAAGCAGAGTTATTGGATCGAAAGATGAAGTTCTTGAGTTAGCGGATTTGAAAAGTGTAATTTTTGGAGGTTCGAGACATTTTGCTTGGGCACAAGCCCTGCTAAAATAGCCTAAGGCCATTCCAATTAACCTAGAACTATGCAACCTATTGAACTAAAAATTACTGAAAAAGAGTCACGACATGGGCCATGAGAAGATAGAATTAGGCCGTGCCATTTTAAGTTGAGCAGTGTCGCTTATTGTGTTAAAAACAAGAAGTGCATGGGGTGAAAAGGTTTTGCATGGGTTGTACGGTTACTTATATGGCCCATGTGGATGCTCGACAAAAGTATATATAAGGTTAATTTTCTATAGATTTGAGGTTATCTTTCAATTAAGTCATTCATTCAATTCAAGTTTCTTCCTATTTTGAATCTAAACAGTTTTCTTGAGAGAGAAACTTTGTCTTTGGGAGGTTTAGCTTGAAATTGTGTTAGGATTTCATAATTTTCTTCACTATTTAATTATTTTTTTTATCAATTTAGCTTGTAATCAAGAGTTAAGTTGAAATTCTCTAAGGAGATTGGGATTTTTTGCACTTTGCTGAGGTTTTTAATCTTATACTTTTTTCAACTTTAATTCTTTTGGGTAATTCTTGTGTAAAGAGATTAAACATGATTTCTTTTGGATTTATTTTTAATTTGTTGAGATTAAAACTAATCATAAGCTAAATTTATTATTATCTAGAGATTGATCATAAAGTAGTCTTGATATGAATAATAGTAATTGAATTCTTTAATTTGTGTTTAACTTATGCTTGATTGAGTTGGGTTAAAGTTAATAAATAATTTCTTGATCACAAATTAGTTTGATTTAGGGTTTGGGTGATGGAGCAAGAGTGGAAATCTAAACCCATAACTGTTCAATTAAGATTCTAAATTGAATTAGGAATATAAGTTTTAGTCTTAAATCATTTGATTGATGCATGTTTTCTCTAGACTACTTTTATGAAAACAATAACTAGTAGAATAAATTCTAATTGCATGATTACATTAAGAATTGGATAGTTAAACATAATTCATTTAACCAATTGCTCAATTACATAGAAGATGGACTATGGATTGTAAAGATCTCTAGAGTTGTTCATATCATTGCATATTTCATATTTTGATTGTTTGATATTAATTACTTATTTAATTTACTTTTCTTTAAAATAAAAACCTAAACTTCTTTTACTTTTAATTGCACTAAGAAACAAATTAATAAAGCTGAATAGAGGTCCTTGGGAGATACGACCTTAGGTTCTCATCCTATGCTACGATAGCTTGTATACTTTCGGTCGTTATTTGTTAGTATATTTTGAGGCGAACAAGTTTTTGGCGCCATTGCCAAGGATCATTCTAGCATGGAATTATTATTTTATTTCTTTGTTTATATATTTAGTTTTTAGTTTGCTGCTTTTATTTTTCTTTTACTTTTTCCCAATTTTATGAATGGGAGAAGATTTTTTGAAGGAGAACTTATTCTTTTTGTTGATAACATGCACAGGATCGGAGCAGGATGATAATGTAGATTAAATGTCTAAGTAGGGGGCGAATTGGACTCTTTTACATTTGACTTAACTTACTACATAGATTAGATCCCAAAGGTACTGATCTACTAAAATTATGATGAAATACACAACTAGCACAAGTATGTTCTGACAGAACTATCTATCTTTTCCTTAAAACTGATTGTTCAGATATCATAAAGAATTCAATTAAGATTTCATATGATATTCTTAGTAGTTTGCCAGCTATTAGATTAGATGTCTATGGTTAAAATCAAGATCAAAAAGGTCAATTTTAGAGCAAAGTCTATTTAATATAAGTGAACGGAAGTGTCAGATGTAGAATCAGCTAATGAAACTACTAGGAAGATGTATGAAGCAACAAATAGATAGAGCAGACATAGAAAAATTTATACTAGTTTGGCATTAACACATACATCCAGTCCCCAAGGATACCACTTTGAGTATTTCACTAACAACACTATTTTAATCTGGCTAGAGCAATAATCAAACATGTTATTCTTATATAAGCTAACCCTAACAGAGTCTTTCCCTGACTCAACGAATCCCCTCAAAATTTCACTTAGGATTCTGAAGACCTATTCACTGCTATTAGGAGCAAGTGAATCTCACAAACTTTAGGACGGGCAAATGTGACACTCCAAACTCAACCACAAGCTTACACAAGTGCTTGGAACCTTTATAACACTTAAAATACAAGATATAAAGAAACTAAAATCAATTTATTATAAAATTACTATGTGGATCAAGACCTTCTAATGCATAGAAAGGAAATTTGAATGAAGAAAAGACTTTTAATGTAACTCAAGCTCCATAAATATGGAAATGAATGAACAAACTTGAGAGCATGGTCTTAAATGCACAAATCTTTTCTTTTTAATGAGGAGAGAACAGTGTTTTCAAGACTAATGATTGAAAAATGTTTTGAGATCTCAACTTGAAAATATTTAAGACCTTAGATGCTAAACACTTCTCTCATTAATCCATTTTTAGATTGAATAGGGGGTATTTATAGATTTAGAAAATTATAGTTGCTAAGAAATATAATTTTGAAAAAAATATGATAAGAATAAGTTTAATGGCTAGAACAATTGATTTTGGCTCTAACAGATAAATTGTTAGGTGTTTGAACTCTGCTTTTGATAGATTGACACATTGATGTTGGCAATTTTAGAATCTATCTGTTGAGGGAAAACGTTTCATAACCACATCAGAAGATAGCCATTAGGATTGATGAAACAACAATGTGATCAAGTACAACCTAAAAGAATTATCCTTTACAAAAAGAATATCCCTTGAAAAACACTAAAAAAGGAGATTTTTCAAAGACAACTCCAAAGTCTATTCTTTAAAACAGATTTTAATAGGTAAGGACAATGCAACAAGATGCAAGATTGATTGAAAAGACTGATCCACTTAACATTAACTATAGCTAAGGAAAAAAAGTGAAGTATTTCTAGCTACCATCTCATCTAATACAGTCACTGGATCAATTAGTCATCTAGTCAGTTCACTAGTCATCTGATACTGAGTCTGACTCAATAGGAATAATAACCATACATCAGCTGACAGGGAGTCTAATGTCCATCCGCACACTTAAAAGCACAGTTATCTAATCTCATCAAATTATTTTTGTGGTCATTAAAAGTATATTACTAACCCATGAGGCTAACAATATCCCCCTTTTTGATGATTACAAAACTAACCCTGAAAGGTAACACTTCTGAAAGAAATATGTGATAAATATTCTTAGATGAGATAAAAGTATATATCAGACCAGGCTACCCCTGAGTCTAATCACATCACAAAAGTAACATCCAAAAAAACAATGAAAGCAAAACATAACTGAAAGCATATATTTCATATAGCTAGAGTCAACATTCATATCATTAAAATATTAATAAAAACATAAGAAATTGCTCCCCCTGAGTAATTGCTATCATCCTGTTACTATCATATTACAAACAATCATATTCAATTCTTTCCCTTTTTGTGATCATTCAAAAAGAGAGGGGTTCAAGCAATAAAAAAAAAACATTCAGTTTAAACAAGAAACATAAAACAAGAAGGCATTGAAATTGGAATAATAACTACTAGCTTGGTGGTTAAACTGGCTAGTATAGTAGTGAACTAGCATAAATCCTCCCATGCTTATAACACCTCCTTCATGATAGGCATCTTTCTCTCTAGCTTCCTTTTATCTTTTTTTTTTTCCTTTGTGACCTCCTTCTTCATAGTCTTGGTGTCCATTAAGCTCATACCTATAAAGGCCCTTTTCCTTGCCATAGCTTAAGTGAGCTTACCCATCTCTTCCTAAATACTTGTAAAGTTTTCAGGTTGGCATCAATTTCCCTTCCTAAATTCTCTTTAATATTAGCAATATCGTCCTCCACATTTGACTCAAATTGCATAACATTTTTGGTACATACTCAAATCACTTTAGAATTTGTACATTGAGATAGCTCTTAATGCTTTCCATATCATCAATATATTAATTTATGAGGAGATTCAGTTCATCCATGGTGGATGAATAAAGCTCTAGCTTAGTACTGGTAGGCTTCGCTTCTAGTGCAGGTATAGTAGCACCCTTGTCTTCCATGTCATGAACTTCCATCTCATATTCTTTCTCAAGGCTTGACTCATATAGAGACTCTTCTTCTAAGTAGATCAACAAAGATAATATTGGTTACCTTTCATTATTTCTTCCATTTTTTTTTCTAAAAGTTTCTTCCACTTTAGATTCAAAAATCATTTCATAGCCAGTCAAGAACCTAACCCATTCTTGATACTCAAACCATTCTTTAAACATGTGCTTATCTATGCCAAACATTTTCCAGTCCACTATTTTAGAAGGACAGAAGGTTAATATTTTTAGTTCAATAGGTTGGGTAGAAGAACTTGAGGATTCAAAGTTCTTTTGGTTAAAGGTGTGGAGGTTTTTGACTTTCATCTGGCCATTTCTTTTATGAAGACAATGAAGAAAGGTTTTTGGGTTTTTGAAATTTTGAAGTTTAAGAGAGAGGAAATTTGAGTGATTTAGAAGATGAAGTAGCCATTCAAAACACACATTACTAGATATATATAGAAGCACATTTATCAATCACGACATATCAAATCATTTTGAGGCCATAATTACCGCTCTTTCTCAGAAGTTGTTTCCCAAAGAGTGACTGTCAGTTTACATAGGGTGTAACTAATAAGTAGCCATTAGGGATATGTGTTCAATCAGAAAATCTGAAATAACCTAATTGAAATTAACAAAAAATGCACATATACTCTTGTTTCGAAACATTTAAATATAAGATCAAAGATTACAGCAGTTTGTTTGCCATCTCTTTCTCTCTCATCATGCTTTTCAAATTCAAAATCAATGCATTTTAGGTTTCTTATGTCAGTATCCTAATAAGATATCAGAAGCACTTCAACATAAGGAAAAATTAGGAGATATCTTTCAAATCATTAACTTTGACATCGTACTAATGAATTGAATAAATTAATTTGGGGGAAATTAATATATTTTTCATTAGTTGTTTGTCAGCATATGCATCCCAAATAAATCAATTCTAATGATATTCAGATGCATTCTCATCTAATAATAAGTAAGAAAAAATAAATTAAAGAAAGGTTAAGCAAATGAATCCATACCAAAACTCCTTATGATCTTATAGAATTGCTCTTTATTGAGTGGCTTGGTGAGAATATCAGCTAGTTGTTGATCTGTGGAGACAAAATCAAGCCTTATGTATCCTTTTTGCACATGATCCTTGATAAAATGATGTATGATCTCAATGTGTTTGTTTCTTGAGTGTAAAATTAGATTTTTAGAAATGTTGATTGCACTTGTGTTGTCGCATCTGATTAGAATATCTTTGAATGTCAACCTATAATCTTCCAGTTGCTGCTTCATCCAAAGAATTTGAGTGACACAGTATTCAACTGACACATATTCTACCTCTATAGTAGATAGAGCAACTGAGGTCTGCTTCTTACTATATCAAGTATCAAGTAATCACCTAAAAATTGACATGTTCTAGATGTGCTTTTCCTGCCCACATGACTTCCAGCATAATCAGCAGCACTGTAACCTACTAGTTCCAAAATTTCACCTTTAGGATACAACAAACCTAATTCAGATGTTCCTACCAGATATATGAATATTCTTTTAACCACTGTACAATGAGATTCTTTAAGGTCTGCTTGAAATCTTGCACATAAGCAAACACTAAAGTCAATATCAGGTCTACTAGCTATTAGATACAGGAGGGATCCAATCATTCTCAATATTCCTTTATATCTACATACTTTCTAGATTCATCCTTTTCTAACTTATATGAAGGACTTATGTGAGTACCAATACTCTTTAGCTTTTTCATCTTGAACTTCTTTAGCAACTCCTATGTATACTTAGATTGACAAATGAATATACCATTATTTATCTATTTAATTTGAAGACCCAGAAATAAGTTAAGCTCACCTATGAGGCTCATCTCAAACTCACCCTGCATGTCTCTAGCAAACTGCTCACATAAGGATTTATCAGTAAACCTAAAAACTATGTCATCCATATATATTTGTACAATGAGTATGTTGTTGTTGTGAGTTTTGATGAAAAGTGTGGCATTAAATTTTCCACCTGAAAAGCCTTTCTACATAAGGAATATGCTAAGCCAATCATACCATGCCCTAGGAGCATGTTTCAAGCCATACAAAGCTTTTGACAACTTAAAGATATGATTAGGCTACTTGCGATCTGTAAACCTAGGTGGTTGTTCCACATAGACTTCTTTTGATAGATGACCATTTAGAAATGCATTATTCATATCCATTTGATATAGAGTGAAGATGTTGTAATATGTAATTACACTTAGAAGTCTGATTGCCTCGAGCTTAGCAACTGCTGCAAATGTCTCATCAAAATCGTTTCCTTCTTACTAATTGTATCCTTGAGCTACCAACCTTACTTTATTTCTAATTATAGTTCCATGCTCATCTAACTTGTTCTTGAATACCTATTTAGCTCCTATGACTTTATGGTGCTTTAGTTTGGGTACCAAATTCCATACTCACCTTCTGATAAACTGGTTTAGCTCTTCTTGTATAGTTGTAATCCAATTTTCATCTAATTGTACTTCATCATACGTCTTGGCCTCCACTTGAGAAATAAATGCCACCTAATCATGTTTTTTTTGAATGTAGATCTAGTTAGCCTTCCTTGTGATGGGCTATTGAGTATTGCTTCTCTTGGATGGTCCTTGTGATGCTTTTAATCCTTAGGTAGGTTAGGTTTGACATCTTTTGGAATAGATGGATCAGGTGCCTTGTCATCTAACATGTTGTCATCTCCAGACTTCTCTGTCTCTTATAGATTCTCTTCATGCTTTTCATCATGATCATCATCTGAATCACTATGTTAATCTTTCTTCTCAAAAACATGGTTAGTTTCATCAAATACAACATGTATAGATTCTTCTATAGTTAATGTTCTTTTATTGAATATGTGATAAGCTTTGTTGGATGTAGAATAACCTAAGAAGATATCTTCATTAGATTTGGATTCAAATTTCCTCAGGTAATCTTTCTTGTTATTAAGAATGAAACACTTATATACAAATGAATAAAAGTATGAGAGATTGGGCTTTCTACTTCTCTAGAGTTCATATGGAGTTTTGTTCAACTAAGGTCTTATAAGCACTCTGTTGAGAATGTAGCAGATAGTATTTATGGTTTCTGCCCAAAAGTATTTGGGCATCGCTCTCTCATTAACCATTGTTTTGGCCATCTCTTCCAACATTATATTCTTCCTTTTGACTACCCCATTCTGCTGAGGAGTCTTGGGTGCTGAAAAGTTGTGAGAAATGCCATGCTCCTTATAGTATTATTCAAATGTATCATTCTTGAACTCTCCTCCATGATCACTTATGATAAATGTAATGTTGTATCCTTTTTCATTCCACACTTTTTTTACAGAAATGTTTAAACTATGAGAATGTATCAGATTTAGTAGATAAGAATAAGACCTAAGTGAATCTAGAATAATCATCAACTATCACAAAAGCATATTTGTTACCACTCATACTGCATGGTGTGATAGGATCAGACAAGTCACAATGTAATAGCTCTAGTGGACTATTGGTAGAGATTGTAGACTTAGTTTTGAATGGGGATCTGATCTACTGGCCTTTTTGACAAGCATCACATAAGTGATCCTTTACAAACTTAGTATTAGGCAATCCTGAGACTAAGCTTTCTCTAACCTGACGCCATATCTAACTTATATTAATATGACTCAACTGTCTATGCCACAACCAGCTATTGTCATCCACTAAAAGTAGGCACTCTTTAGTGATATTCTAATCATTTAAATTGATAACATATACATTACTGATACATCGAGCAATGAAGATCATTTTACAATTAATTGTGGATTGAGCTTCGACATATGTAGCTTCAAATATAACCCTTTTGTTCTTGTCACATAATTGACTTATACTCAGTAAGTTATACTTTAGCCCTTTGATAAGTGAAACTTTATGGATATGAGGCTTGGAATTTATGAGGCCTATTTCAATGATCTCTCCCTTGCTTTTATCTCTATATTTCACATAGCCTAGACCAGATTCATTCAGCTTGGAGAACTTTTGACGATCTCTTGTAATATGTTTTGAGCAGCCACTATCTAAGTGCCAGTCGTCTGATTTGTGTGTACTGCTGAAAAATTCCTGCAAGTCAACCATTTAGATTTAGGTACCCAAACTATGCTAGGTCTTTTAGGATCAGAAGGCTTAGTTCCCTTAGGAACCCAAACATATTTTCCATAGCGAGCCTTTTTAAAATAATGGCTGGATGGATGTCCAAATTTTTTATAGTAAGAGCATATAAGGCTAACTACTTTCTTTTTGTTAGATGTAGATGTAACATTAGAAGACTTCTCAACTAACTCATTCGTGACTACTTTTTGCTTTTCAAATGCTTTAGAGAAATCTTCTCTTTCATTTTTAAGCTTTGTCATGAGTGAACTATCGTATTTTCTAATCTCTCTCATCTTAATGTTCTCATTAGTAAGTTTGTCATTTGACTTGATCATACTACTATTCTGGAACATATAGCTAGACAAATTATCTTCTAATTTATGTAATTTACCAAGGAGAAACTCATGCTTAATGCATGCAACATGTAAATAATTGTTTAAGTCTCCTAAGATAGCTTTCTAACACTATAAAAAAAATTTAATTTACTACAATTACTGACCCAATTTTACTGACCCCAAAATTATATTTACTGACCCATTACTGACCTCGTTTATAAAAAAAATTAAATTAATTAATTACTGACCCCTTACTGACCTAAAAAATGGGTCAGTAAATTACTGACCCATTTTTGGGGTTAGTATAATTGGAGGGAAATAATTATTTGAAATCCTGCCAGATTTTACTGACCCGTTACTGACCTAAAAAATTGGTCAGTAATTTACTGACCCATTTTGGGGTCAGTAATTAGGGTCAGTAATGCATGGACGGGAATGAATTTTTTTATGTAAACTCGCGTGTCACTAGAACGTTACTGACAAAATGGGGTCAGTAATAAAAAAAAATGTTGCTGACCCAATTTTGGGGTCAGTAACGAGTCAGTAAATGAAAAAAAAAA
>CAOJBK010847258.1:0-12483 GCA_948294925.1 Codiaeum variegatum | reverse complement strand
TAGATGGTCCAATTCCATGAAGAGAAGCACAACCCATATAATCTTCTAATCCAACAACCTCTTTTTGTTTCTCATCAGCAATATCAATAACAGTATCTTCAAAAATTGATATTATTGATGATCTTAAAGAAGATGAAGTTGTCAAACTTGGAGTTTCAATAGCTTTGCACATTAAATAATTTAAACCTTATTGGGAGTGATAAATTTTAATTCCATAAATTAAAGTAAAATTCGTATAATTAAATTAAAAATCCACATCACATATGAGTATTTCAAATCTTTTTATTTTTGAAGAATCTAAAACACTCTTACATTTTTAGAAAGCCACAAAATATAACTGAATGTTTCAAACAAATCAAATGACAAACCCAGAGTAGATATAGGAAAATCTATTACAACCTTAAAATTTTAAAAACTCAACTTGAATCCATAGCCAGCTTTAGTTATTAGTAAGAACCATCAACAAGAACAAACTTCATTTTATCAACAAATTCTTGCATTTGTTCCCTTGAATGCAATGGAGAAGGATAAACACAAACACAATCCAATCTTCCATCTCTAATTGTATCAAATATTCCAATAGATGGTCCAATTCCATGAAGAGAAGCACAACCCATATAATCTTCTAATCCAACAACCTCTTTTTGTTTCTCATCAGCAATATCAATAACAGTATCTTCAAAAATTGATATTATTGATGATCTTAAAGAAGATGAAGCTGTCAAACTTGGAGTTTCAATAGCTTTGCACATTAAATAATTTAAATCTTCCATGTCTGTAAACTGCTTGTTACAGCTCTTGTAGTTTACAAATTCTGTGTACATTTTCTTGGCTAAGTTCCATAAATTTTCATTTCCTTTGATTAAATGTGAGTTTAGTATAGTTGAGTGATAGAACCCTACATTTGACAATAAATAAAGCATTTATATATTTGAACTAACTGAGATAGAATATTTTTATAGCAGTTTTGTAACTATCACAATTAATGATTGTATTGTGCTGAGTTCATTTAATGATTGTCAGGAGTACCTTTTATTACTAGGCTAGTGTTTTGTGGGATTTGATGTTGATGTTGATGTTGTTTTCAGAAAATTTCTATTTTTCCTAATCAAAATGAAAAATCTTAATTAATTTTTTTTTTTTACAATCAAATCAAATTGTTTGTGTAAAAGTAAACTAAATGAAATTAAAATGTTTTGGAATTTTTTTTATAAGTTAATTTTTCTTATTGATTATTTAAATTAACTAAAGAACATCATGAATTATAATAAAATTAATCTATTTAAAATAAAAAATAAAAGCAATAAAATGATTTAACAAATCTTAAGATAGAAATGAAAATGTATAAAAAAAAACAATTCTTTTAGGATGAAAGGTGTCTAGTTCAAAATCCCTTCTCTACACATATTAGGTGTGATTTTTGTCTTTATGACACGTTAAGGAAATGATTATCGTAGTCTATTGGATTTTTTTTATAGGGAAAGCGATTTAAATTCTGATTTATTGTCAGGAGGTGCATTTTACTATTAGATTAAGTCTTGGTGTGTACAGTCTATTAAATCTTCATTGTAAAAAAAGAATATAGAATATATATGTATATAATTATATGAATAATATATAAAATATTTATTTATATTTAAGCTTAGAATATATCATAAAAAAAGTATATATATGCATCTAACATATAAAATAGGACTTATTTTATTTATTAAATAAATGAGTAATAATATATTATAATAAACATAATTTATTTTATTTATTTTGACTTTCAATTAAAGTTGATACTAATAAAAATTTCAATACAATTTAGTATTGTTTTTGAAAAAAATTTCAAATTTCTTATAATATAATACTAAAATATTTAAAATTTTTCTATAATAGCAAAATAATTTGATATTAATTTTTTTAGGTTTGGCGCTTCTAATTTATATAATTAGATAGGAAAAAAAAAAAGAAAAAATAAGTAAAGCTTACCAAAATCATGATGAGTAAGAGGTGGTTCAAGAAGGGATCTACAGTCAGTCAAAGTTACAACTCCATATTTTCTCTGTTTATCTGTCCTACTTTTACTCTTTTGTGCTGCTATCAATGCTGCTGCTCCTATTGCTCCACATAGTTTAATTCCTCTTGATTTGCAACCCTAAAAAAGAAAAATTAACTTTTTTTCAAATAATTATAAAAATTTAAAAGTTTTTTAAAAAAATTCTTACAAAAATTACATTAAATAAAAAGGAAAAAAAATGAATATTTCTTTTTAAATACGGAAGAGAATCGAACCTGAATCGATTATCGAGAAAAATATACATTTACTAAGATAACAAAATTATTAAATACTTACAAGAATAATCCTTTGAGACTCATTTTGATTCAGTTTGAACCTAACAACTTGAGATGATCTAACTGATTTTGTATCTTTAAATTTCAAGGTTGTCAATCTTAATGAATTCACAGAGTAACTAAGCACGTTTACTCCACGCCCCCAAATGCCCTTTTTTTTACACCCTTCAGGTATAAGATCTTCCATTCCCAAATTAACCTTCCCTTTCTTCTCGGTTTCCATTTGTGTCCCTTTTCCTTCATGATCCTCAGCAACCAACGCCAGCATCTCTTTCAACAGTGAAATTGCGGTGGTCCGATCACATCCTACGCCGTGAAGTCTATAAACTACCACCCATTTGTTATTAGCCACAGCATAACTAGTAACAAAAAAAATATCAGTGTAATTATTAGTTTTGGTCCATGAATTTAAGTTAAGTTCATGTTCAAGAATTGATTGTAATGGCGGAATTGTTTGGTTTTCGAGAATTTTTTGAGTTGATGAAAGATCAAAACTTTTTAATTTAGTGAAATTGTTAGGGTTTATAGATAAGGAAAATGTAGAAGTTGTGTTTGAATATTGAAGCTTGGATTTGAGGATTGGATGGGAATTTTGGATTTTTTTGATGGCATTTTCGAGAAGTGAAGGTTCAGGGAAGTCTGATGTAAGAATGGCGAAAACGGCTATGCCAGTGCCACCGCGCACGGCCAAACACCAGCTGTGCTCGGTGCTGGTTACGACTCGGCCTTGTGACTCAGCCGTTTCGGGAAAAAGTGTCTGGCTAGACATAATTGCAAGTTGGCAAGATGGAGTGAGTGAGCGAGGAAATAAATAAGAGAAAGAAGTGGTATAGGGATGGCATATATTTATTCCTACACATGGTAGTAGTATGGTATGTATTAATTACAACATGCCACAGTCTGAGAGTTAGATAAATGGTGTGCTTAGCATTTAATTTACTAAATAAAAATTCTAGAAATACTTTTATAAGAGTTTATTTGGTTTTGAAGTTTGATTTTCGTAATAAATACTTGGATAATTAGTTGTATCATTTTTGTAATTTATTGAAATTCAAATTTTATCCTTATATTTTAAGTTCATAACACATGTTAAAATAATTTGAAAATTTCAAATATCAAAGATATAATTATACACTTATGTTAAAATTGAAGAATTATATCCTCAATTATTTAACAAAAATTTTTGAAGAAAAAAAACTACATGCACTCATTATATAAAATGAGTCAAAGATTCAAATACAAATACTATAAATTTACAAAATATATCAACAATATTCAATATATATAATATCAAAAGACTCGTTTAATAAAATTTATTTTGACTAGGCAAAGCATGCCCTCCCTGGGAAACTCTTAATCCATGATTATTTGTGAATTAAACAATAATTTAAGTTTGAGCTAGTACTTTTGTCAGTATCCTCGTGGATCGACCTCGTTACTGCTATACTACACAAACGATAGATACACTTGCCTAGAGTCAGAGTAGAATTAGTCATCGAGCATTTATAAATTTAAAACCCCTAGTGTTACTTTCAGCGCATCAGTTGTCTCTAAATCCTATAAGGTAGGCTAGTAAATAGATATTTCACGATTTTAGGAATAAGAGAGATAATATGAATCTATATCTTAATTGTGTTTATCTCTTTACTGCAGCGTCCGAGCTATGACAGAGACTGAGCTATGACAAAGGTCGAGCTCTTACTGGAGCCCAACCCTTGCTAGGACCGAGCTCCTACTAGGGTCAAGTTATTGCTGGCATGTTAGAAGCTCAACCTTTCTAGCTATACAAGGGCTACTCACATGGCTTGAGGTTGTCCATAGAGAAGGAGAGGTTATCAAGAACATAATGGATATTTTTACTTAAACTGATAACAATATTGAGTGAATATTTTATACAAAATGAATATTTCTATTTTGCTGATTGAATATTTAATAAGAACATAATGAATATTTTTGCTTAAAGTACTGAATGAATATTTTATATAAAATGAATATTTCTGTTTTGTTGATTGAATATTTAATAAGAACAGAATGAATATTTTGCTTAAACGGATAAAAGTATAATTTATAATTGGTGAATATTTATTTAAAATATATATATATAATGAATATAAAATAAAATATGATTGGATATGAAAAAAAAAACATAGGGAGAGAGATGCAGTGCACATGGACTTTTTTTTTTCTCATTCTTGGTGGACTCCACATTTCTTAATGAGACAAATCAAAAGGCAACTTTCTACACAACCAATTGATATGAAATTTACAAAAAAAATAAAACAAGGATTTAATAAAGTTGACTTGAGCTCGATTTTCCCATGGGTAAGTTTTTGCAAGAACAGAGAAAGCTTGAGAAAGGGTGAGCTTATTTGTCTCACAACAGATATTAATCAACCCTTTTGAATAATGAAACTGAATAGAAAAGTTAAAGACCATAGGCTTCAGCAACTAATACTGATCTCAATTTAACTTCCTTTACAAAATAATATATTACTTTTCCTTGAAAGTCTCTGAACATTGCCGCCACTGCTACCCTTCCTGTTCATTTGCTAAAACATTCATCCATGTTGACTTTAATCACCCCTTATGCACGGGCCTCCCATCCTTAGAACGAAGTTCTGTGTAGAGCAGAACTTGAAAATGCATTCTCTTGAGCTTCAAGAATTCTAGGTGAATAATATTTGCTATCTAAATAGTTGACAAAGGCTGGATATGTAGCCCTTTAAAAACTCCATTGTTTCTTTTTATCCAAATGGCCTAGAATATATTTTCAGCTCTGGAAGTTTATGCATGTATTTTGTTTTAACAAAGAGAAAGTATTTGTCCATCAATTTGCAAATGAAAGAGAAGGGTTAACAGGAGCAATAAGGTTCCATTTTGAGAAAAACTAAGTTGCTCTCGCAAGAGGACATAACACTAGAGCATAGAGAACATTTTCTTCTTCCTAAAGGCAGAGAGGACATGTTAGGTCAGTTACTATTTTTCTTTTATGAAAATTACTACCGGTTGGTAGGCTATTAGTGCGGGCTTTCCAAAGGAAAAAGGAAATATTTGGCAAATGCTTGGCATTCCATACATACTTCCAAGTCTCCTTATGAGAGACACTAGTGCTAGAGGAGGAGAAATCTCATCTCTACTTTTCCTCATAACTCTATAAGCAGATTTGATAGAATAAGACCCTAACCTTTCCTAGTTCCACACCTAGTCATCAACATCATCTTCTAAGCCAATAGGGATTTTTAGAATGGCTTTAACTTCCTCCTCATTGATCCAAGCTTTGAGTTTTGCAACATTCCACTCTTTCTGGTTACTAATGAACTCATCAACAATTCTAGGGGAAAGACCATTAGTCCTTAGAGTATGAATTTTAAAGCTTCTAGCTTCAAGAATCCAAGGGCTAGACCATATCAAGGTCTACATCCCACTCTGAATATTTTTCCTTGCTCCTTTCCTCATTAAATCCCTAGAACTAAGGATACTTCTCCAGGCCCAAAAAGGTCTACTTCCAGCTTCTACATTCCAGTAGTCTCCATAGGGAAAATAGATAACCTTTATGGTAGTGGCCCATAAAGAATTAAAGTTTCCTATCAATTTCCAAGCTTGCTTGCCCAACAAGGCTGTGTTGAATTCCTCAAAGTCCCTCAGCCCTACCCCCTATTAGCTTTTGCCTTAGTAATCTTCTTCCAGCTACCCAAAATAATCCACTTTTCTTTCTTCTTACCCCACTAGAAGTTCTACATAATGATATTCATCTTAGCATATGTGCCTTTTGGAATTTTGAAGTAGACCATTAGATAATAAGGTATAGCCTGAAGGTTAGCCTTTATGAGTGTATCTCTCCCAACATGAGACTAAAGATTTTTTTTTTGCTAAGACTGAGTTTTGCTTCTCATTTTTCCATAATGAAATTCAGAGCTCTAGACTTTGAGTGACCCCAGACCGTAGGAAGACCCAAATATTTCTCCCCTCCTATTTCTTTCATGCCTAACTCTTCAAGAATGGTCCTTTTTAGAATGGGGATAACTCTATTGCTAAAGGTAATAGAGCTCTAGTCTTCATTCAATTTTTTACCAGATGCCCTATAGTATCTCTCTATTATATACTTGAATGTTTTGACCTTTTCCAGACTAGCTTCCCCCAGCAAGAGAGTATCATCAATAAATAGTAAATGGGATAGGGGTGTACATGTCACATTAATTTTAAACCCTTTCAAATCCTCTTTCTCAACAGCTATGTTGATCAGGTCATATAGCACATTAGAAAGCAAAAGGAATAAGTAGTGGGAGAGGGGATCCTCTTTCCTAAGCCCCTTTGAAGGTTTGAAAATAAAAGTAGGCTTCCCATCAACTATGACCCCATAACTAATAAAAGATATACATTTATAAATGATTTGAATGAAACCATCCTCAAAGGCCATTTTTTTAAAAGAATGCCAATAAAAGATCCCACTCAACCCTATCATAGGCCTTTTGCAAATCAAGCTTAATAGAAAAACTATTAACTCTCCTACTGGATTATTTTTTTTTAAATGTAGAAAGATTCGTGGGTAAAAAGGATGTTATCCTAGATACATCTATCTGATAAGAAGGCAAATTTAGTTTCCTTTACAATGTTAGGATCCGGGGTTTCAATCTTACTGCAATGATTTTTGCAATAATTTTGAAAATGAAAGTGCATAAAGAGATTGGGCTGAATTAGTATACCTTTTTTGGGGCTTGGCACTTTGGGATAAGGGTACTGTAAGTCTTGTTGAGCTCTTCTGGCATTCTCTTCTCTTGAAAGAATTTCTTAACAGCACTGCACACATCTTTGCCAGTGGAGTTCCATGCCTTGCAGAAGAAATAGCCATTGAAGCCGTCCGGGCCTGGAGCTTTGAACTAGGCCAAGGTCTGAACCACTGTGAAGATTTCATGGTCAGTGATTGGCCTACTAAGATCCCTGCTCAGTTCCTGAGGTACCACCATTTTCACTGCCTCCAAAATGAGGTCCACCTCCTCTGCATTATCTGAAGCATATAAAACCTTATAGAATTGCATAATTTCATCCTCACTGTCGTCTTCCCTCTCAAGGCCAAATCCATTCTCTGTCTCAAGGTTCATGATTCTTTTCTACTAATTCTTGATGACTGTAGTTGCATGGAAAATTCGGGTATTACTTTTCCTTTTGCTTATCCATTGCTCTCTGAATTTTTGTTTCTAAAAAGCTTCTTTTTTAGCACATAATCTCTCAATCTCTCCTATAATATCCTTCTCCCTATTTGTATTATCCTCAGAAGGTTGAGATAGGTAAAGCGCTTCCAATTACCCTTTTAGATCTTCAATTTTCTTCCTGCTATTACTTACTTGCTCTTTGCTTCATCATTGTAATGTTTTGTTGTAGTTTTTCATCTTTCCTTAAAGGTCTTCTGCTGAATGAACCCCTATGGATCTTAGCCATGCTTCCTCTTTTACTTTATTCCATTGATCCTCTAAGTTCCATTTATCCTCAAATCTAAAGTCTCCTTTGGATTTTGGCTTACGCCCTTCAAACTGCAATATCATTGGCCTATGATCCAAGCCAATCATATCCTCGTGATAGATAATTGCATTACCAAAATGAAACCTCCATCTGAGGTCCACCAAGCCTCTATCTAACCGTTGCCAAAATTTTCTTTTGGCTCCTCTCTTGTTGCATCTTGTGAATTTAGGAAATGAAAAATCCTAAATCTATCAATTCAGCCTCTGCTATCCAGTTATTAAAGTTAGAAACCCCTTCATCTGTGACTACCAACCCTCCCTATTTTTCTTCTTGAAAAGAAAGGGCGTTTAGATTTCCAATGCAACACCAACATCCCATGCCTATAATTTTTAACTCCAGCCATTCCTTGTAAACCTCCTGTTTGTTTTCATGATATGGGCTTCCAAATAAAAAGGATTGCCTCCAACTTTTCTTTCTAGAGGGATCAGAGTCAACATAGTGGATAAAATTCCTGTATGAGCATAACACCTTCATATAGATAGGGGCCTTCCACTAGAGAGTGAGTCCTCCAGCTGCATTCATACTTTTTACATAGAAACTATTAGAAAAATCCCAATGTCTCCTTATTTTTTCCAAAAAATTAGACTTTTTCTTGATCTCGAATGCGAAGACTAGAGTTAGACGATAGAAAATAATAAGCTTTCCTAAGTATTGAATGGTCAAGGACCATCCAATCCCCTAAAAATTCCAACTAATTAGACTCATAGCTCTTTGTTGGCTTTAAGTGAGCTAACTGCGCCATTTTCAGAATCACTGCTTTGATTTGGAGCCTCTATGCATACCTTCTTTCCAGTTTCACCATTCTCTATGTCCTTTTATCTTCTTCCTCTCATTTGGTTGGACCTAGATTTAAGGTCTAACTCTTGAATCCTGAAGCCTATTTGAGCTCTAATAAGTTTTTTTCCATCTTTTCTTTAGTGGCTGCAGATTTGAGAGCACCCCCTCTACTTCAGTGGATAACCAGGTAAGAGTCACCTGCTCTCTTTACCCCTGATTTTAGGTTTTGTAGATATTACACAACAAATGGACTAGTCCATCTATTTTTTTTTGGATCAGAAATACAAATACGGGCTTCCTCTATTATAGACTTGTATCGGCCTAAAGGGTTAAGGAGGATTGAACCCCCTTCATTTGGGCTTAATGTGTCTCTTTAGCCAATTCTGGTCTGGTTCTTTCCGAGCCTTCAAAAAATTCACGACCCTTTAACTAGACTTCCTCTATGTGGGCCTTGCCCAATCTGTGGCCCAAATCACAGACCTCATCTTTATCCACTTGGGTCGTCGATTGGGAGCCTCCTTTTAAAGCTAAGCCAGGCTCAATGTTAAGAAAAGTATCCAATCCATATTGGTTAATAACTCTCTTCCCCCATTGACTTTTCCCCTCATCATTTCTATAAGCAGTAGGAGCTGGCAGCTTGCCACCTGCTCTCTCCTTCCCATGCAACAAACCATTGCTATTTCCCTCAACCATCCCTTCTTTTTGCTTCCCTTTTCTTTTTATAAGTGGAATTAGTACTCGATCCTCACGCCTGTCAAATTTTTAGAAGCTTCATGATTTGACTCTGATCCCTTACCAGACCTAGAGGCATTGCCACTCCCTTGATCTTCCTTGCTCCGGTAATTGGAGATTTTAAGTTGTCATCTGAGGTTGAGGACATCATCATAGAGCTCGTGTTCTACTTCATTCTCTCCTTCTTTAGAAAAATATCTTCTTCTCACTAGCAGGGTAAATAACCAGGCTCTATAAGGTGATTTCCCTAAACATATAATGCCCCTCTCCTTTTCTTCCTCATTGATCTTACAGTCTCTCATCTTCAGAAAGCTTTTCATAACTGAATGTCACCGTAGATGTGCCTCCTCCATTATTACTAAGTCTAAAACCTAATAGGATAGGTTTTCTAACCCAGACCTCCACCTTCTTCCTCAAAAAGCTTCTCCATGACACTCTAGAGCCATCTTGGGATATCCACTTCCATAACTCCTGGGAAATGTTTTCCTATTTTCTTAGCATTCTCTTTGTGAATTTGGTTGGGAAGAAGGCCATGTACTTGAATCCAAATAGGTTGAACACTAAAGTCCAGGTCTTTTATTGTGAGATGAGGCGGCCATGGCTGTAGCACAAAATATTGATTGTGTATCATCCAAGTCCTGTGTGTCCAAACCCTTTTAGCATCCTCCTATTTAGTGAAGTGAAAAGAATAGATTCCTTCACTTTCTTAGACTACACACGACTCTTGTTTTGGTCTCCAATCTTTTTCCACAATGGCTAGCATTGTACTTTCATTGTATCTCTTCACAGAGATTAGCTTCCCCGCTAGAACTATATTCATGTTTTCTGGTTCAAATTTAGTAAGATCAATTTTAGGTGTTTCCAGTGTGCTTTGAATAAGGATTGGTGGTATATCAGGTGGCTTTTCTAGTGCATCTTGTGTGGTTTTATCCATATTTGGAGATTGTTGGGATTCTGAAATTAAAGCTAGTTGGTTGGACATATTAACGAAGAAAGACAAATTGAATAAAAGGAAGAGATTAAAAGGCTCAGAGGAATAAATGTTGGGACTTGGGAATTACAACACGCGTGCTAGAAAGAAATAATGAGTTTTAAATGGAGTAAGATGAGTAATAAAGGAAGAGAATGCCTTTGAAGAACACCAATAGGAGTTCAGAAATGGGTATTGCCTCTCTTAAAGAGAAGTGAACTCAAAAATGAGCAAGACCAAGCACAATCTAAGCTCCTACTCGAGCATTTCCACCTACTTTTCGTTGCTAGAGCCCATTTATCTTACTTGATCCATACTCGATTAGGTTGATGTCAACAATTTTCCTAGGTTTAAAACTTATTGGGAGTGATAAATTTTAATTCCATAAATTAAAGTAAAATTCTTATAATTAAATTAAAATCCACTTCACTTATGAGTATTTCAATTCTCTAAATTTTTGAAGAATCTAAAACACTCTTACATTTTAACAGAGCCACAAAATATAACTGAATGTTTCAAACAAATCAAATGATGAACCCATAGTAGACATAGGAAAATCTATTACAATCTTAAAATCTAATGTTTCAAACAAATCAAATTCTCTCCAAGAGGTTCAGGCGGAATCAAAAAGTGAATCTGCTCAAGAGCTTGAACCCTTTGAAGTTATTGAAGGTGGTTGAACTTTGCATATCAATTCCACCTTGAGCTTGGAAGAGAAGCACAAGGGTAAGAGTTCCTAACAAGTAATGTTAAGACCTTCGCATGGGGCTCCACTGACATGTTAGGAATAAGCCCAGAAGTAATAACACACAAACTCTATGTGGAACCTACTTTCAGACCATTCAAGCAGAAGAAGAGGTGCTTCGGAGCTGAACGACATGCTATCATTGACGAGAAGATTGATAAGTTGGTGTCAACAGGGTTCATTAGGGAAGTACAGTTCCCAGATTGGCTTGCAAATGTGGTTTTAGTAAAAAAAGCAAATGGAGGCTATCGTATGTGTGTGGATTTCACTGATCTGAATGAGGCTTGCCCAAAAGACTATTATCCACTACCTATGATAGACAAGCTAGTAGATTCAACAGTTGGCCACCAATATTGCTCACTACTTGATGCCAAGCAAGGCTATCACCAAATCAGAATGGATGAAGAAGACTTCATTCATCATAGAGAAGGGAACATACTGCTATGTATCTATGCCTTTTGTGCTAAAGAATGCTAAAGCCACCTACCAAAGACTTGTTAACAACATGTTCAGGGAATAACTTAGGAAGAATATCGAAACATATGTAGATGACATGGTGGTGAAAAGCATGAGCTTCCAGCAACACATTCAAGATTTGAAGGAAGTGTTTGATGTGATGAATTCCTATTGAATGAAGCTAAACCTAGAGAAGTGTACTTTCTTCATTAATGGAGGCAAATTCCTAGGCTATCAAGTTAATGTGAGGGGGATAGATCCAAACCCGGACAAGGTCCGAGCCATTCTAGAGATGAACCCTCCAAGGATTGTCAAGGAAGTCCAGAAGCTAACAGGGAAACCGGTGGCCCTAAACAAGTTCATGTTCAAATTCGAGGAGAAGTATCTTTCATTTTTCAAGAAGCTTAGAAAGAGAGCCACCTTCAAATGGATTGAAGATTGTCACCAGGCCATGGACAATTTAAAGGCTTTCCTTGCATCGGAATAAGTATTGAGTAGGCCGCTAAAAGGTGAAGAGCTCTTGTTGTACCTTTCAGCTTCACAACACGCAGTTAGCTCATTACTGGTTAGGGAGGAAGGACATCTCTAGAAGCTAGTGTATTATTTTTGCAAGGTACCACAAGAGGCAAAATTGAATTACAACCCCCTTGAGAAGATGATGTATGCCTTAGTGTTATCCTGCAGAAAGTTCAAGGTCTATTTAGAAGAACATCAATGGGTGGTAGTTACAGATAAACCCTTACAAAAGTTCTTACATAAACTAGAACTTTCTGGAAGATTACTTTGATGGGCCATAGAATTAGGGGGATATGGCCTAGAATATAGACCCAGAAGAGCTATCAAGGAACAAGCCCTGACAAATTTTATTTCAGAAGGTTCATTCCTAGCAGGGGAAATGCCAGACAGCAAGCCTCAGGGGCATCCAAATCCACGAGCCTGAAGGTCAAAT
>CAOJBK010846957.1:0-12857 GCA_948294925.1 Codiaeum variegatum | reverse complement strand
ACACCCATCAACATTTTGATATCCCTCACCACATGCCTTACTTCACAACACATCAACTGTGAAGAAATTAATTTTCTAATTAAAATAATAAGATTTTAAATTTGTTTCTCTCAAATCTATATTAAAAGTTTAACATAGTATCGGTGTCTAAATTGATCCTTATCCCCTTTTTCATTTTTTATCATAATCAACATAGGTACTCTTTTAATTCGATATTAGTTGATTTCAATTCTTATCCCGTGGTGGATTTCTTCAATTTGTCTTTTTGGGCTATCAAAAATTTTTTTTCATTAATGTTGGGTCTTTAGTTGTATATATCATCTATTCTACATTATAAATTTGTAAGTTTCAATTAGACTCATTCAAATTTTATCTCTAATTAGTTGCCGCTAGATTTGTTAAACATGTACTCTATATTGAAAGATTACAAATATGTTAAGTAGATAATATAGTAATGGATTCTTTAATGTTAATAGTAGAAAATTCTCGCCCACCGGAAGTATGAGCTAATCTCATACATCCAACAAATAACATATTAGATTTTAAAATTTTTGTGACTAATTTACTCTTTTTTTGCCGAGTGAAAAAGACACCAATACCTCATTTTTATTTAAAATATTATTTTCTCATTGGAATGGTCTATACACAGGATGTATGCAAATGTTTTCCTATTAATATCTAACTCTTAAGACTAACTCCTTATTTATAGATATTGAAAACTTGACTTGTTCTTTTATCAATGTTTTCATCCATATAACTAAATTTATGCTAATATTACATTTGAGGCTTAATTCAAATCACAAGAACAAAAATTTTTTAGAGTGAAAAGTTTTGAATCTTCGAGTCTTGTCCTTTAAACTATGTGTAATTTCATATTTATGATACATGTTAAGAGATGACTATCCCTATCATTAGAGATGATAATTTGTATCCTACTCGTATACTCGGTCAAAATGAGTAATACCTGAGTTCACTTGGTAATACTTACAGTTAATTCTATACCTGAAAAAATAGCACTGATATGGGTAGAGTATGTATACTATAATATTCTACCCATACCCATACATATATCCTACCTGAATATTGTATATATCAGGATTATATTTAATTATATATTTACATATTTTTAATCTAAATAAGAAAAATAATTCATTATAAGTAGAATAATAAATAAAAAATTATTATTTGATATATTTTTAATTTAATTTGGATAAATAATCATAAATTAATATAATTTATACCAATTGGAAAAATAATTATAATTTATTACAGATAACTATTATAATCATCTCTTACATATTCTACCATATATCGTGAGTGATTTTATTTATTATGTATTACTTTAGTCAAATCTATTTTAATACATTTCTTTTAAGTTAGATGTTTATGACTTAATGTTTATATATCTAATATGATGTGTTTAAATATTTGGAGAAATTTTAAATTATTCAAATTTTTTAGTATTTTATTTCTTTTTTAAAAATAAGTATTCTTTGAAAATTGTATGAATTTATTTATTAATTATAATATGTTTATATTTGTTGAAGTATTAAGAGTAGTTAGATAATTATTTAGGTAATCCGATGGTTACAGGATGAGTTTGAAATTTATTACTCGATTAGGTATGAGTACGGATATGAGCAGACATATCAGCTTTCAAATATGAATAAAGATACTATAATATTATATCCATAACTTACCCATTGTCATACCTAGTTACAACGGATGGAACCATAATTTATATTTTTAATTTATTTTAATAATTTATTTTATTATTTTTTAAGATACAATAAATTATTCCATTTGCCTTTATGAGATTTTATTAGAAATTTTAAATTTTATGTTTTAAAAATTAGACTTTATCAAAGATATTGAAGTTTTTTTTTAGAGGTAAAGCATCAATTTCATTAAGAAATATCAATTACATGAGCATTCCATGGACAGGAAGGGAGGGAACCTAACTAAAAGGCTGCTCTACAATTAGGCCGTATATTTTTGGCCAAAGAATGGGTAACTTTATTAGCCTCGCGATGAATAAAAGAAATAGAAATTCTACTATCTAAGAGGTGGAGAACCTCATCAATAAACACTCGCATAAAACCACGATAGTTAGCATGATTTCTCAGCTTTTGAACAATTGAGAGTGCATCTGTTTCAACACAAGTGATGAACCAACCTTGCCTCTTTGTCTAAGCCAAAGCTTCCCCAATACCAATTAATTCCATACACTCAGTTGTTGCAAAGCCTTGAAGAGGTGCTCCCCACTCAGCAATAACGGCACCAACAGAATTACGCACCACCGCGCCAACAGAGCTGAATCAACGTTTAGCTTGAGACCATGCCTCGATTTAGACCATTTCTTGTCCCCTTGAGCAGTCAACGTCTAGCTGTTGCTGAGAGCATGACGAACAACAGTAAACTGTAGCAGACGCTGCTGATAAAGGCTCACCACACGACCAGGATCACAAACAACATTCCTCCACAATTTGCAGTTCCTAGCGTACCAAATGTTGAGATTGATCCATGACTTGGTCAATCAGAAAATCAAGCAAAACAGTTGTGAATCTTGTGTCATGTGTTAGTGGCAAGATGTTAGGAGTTAGTTGTTTAAGTTTAGTTGTTTTTCAGTTATTTCTTTTCTTGTTCATCAATGTAAACTTGTGTATAAATTGATACATTATGGTTTGAATGAAACACAAGTTTTCCAGCCATTCATTCTTCCTTTGTTTTACACTTTCAGTTGTCCATTTCTTCAACACCAAATCCCGTTAATGACAGCAATGAGAAGGGGCCAATGATGAGATTTAATAACTTCAAAACATTTTCCAAGCCACTCTTTAAAAGAACTTACTTGAATATCAAGAATCAAGCTACCAAAAGGAACATGCAACCAAGTAATTTTGCTCACTGCAAATCACAAAACAGATGTAGAATGGATTCTTCCCCTGAAACACAAAGAGGACGGTCCCTTCGATGAAAACACATTTAGATTGCAGGTTATCTTTTGTTGGCAAGAATTCGCATATAGCCTTCCAGACCATCACCAGCCGCCGTTTAGGCACATTAATACCTAAAAAAAAATTCCAAAAATTTTCGTTCCCCAGAATCGAGGAGGGGGCAACCAATACCAGCTCTCTCATAGCCACATAGTATCCAGACCTTATCGGATAATCACCACTTTTGGAAAAGAACCAGTACTGAAAATTAGAAGCTTCATGAACCGGTAATGGAATTGACATCACAACCTTCACATCACGAGGCAATAGAACAGATGCCAGCAAATTTTGGTTTCATTTCTTATCACTAAAGCTCATTAACAGAAGTGACCAATGGATCAATATTTATATGAGAAGTTACCCAAAATTGATGAGGAAAAGGAAGCCAATTATCGTGCCAAATAGAGATGGAATGCCCATTTCCCATGCTCCATACGAGACCCTGATTTATCAAAGGAATGGCTGCAGGGATACTTTTCCAGCAATAACTTGGTTTTGAACCCAAAGATGCCAGTAAAACACTAGAAGCCTTCATAACTCTAGAGGTCAACAAATTATCATACTTTAGTAGGCTCCAAAAATTCGTGGAGTTTTCAAAAGCCGAGACCTTCTTTATCTCTTGGATACCAAAAATGCTCCTAACATGCCCAATGGATACACTTCCTATGACCATCTGAACTTCCCCATCGATAAGAATTCATAATACGTTGCTACTCATTAGCTAGAGACAAGGGAATTTGGAAAACTTACATTGTATACTGGTAAAGCTTGCATAACAACCTTGATTATCACCTCGCTACCTCTCATAGAAAGAGTAATTCCTTTCCAGGTCGATAATCTATTTCGAAACTTGTCCATTAAAAAACCAAAAGCCCATTTCTTAAACCACCCAATGACTGAGGGGAAACCTAAATACTTCCCAATTTCAGCTGAATTAGAGAATCCCATAGCATTATTGAACAAAGCTCTTTTTGTAGTAGGCACAAAAGAAGCAAAAAAGGTAGAAGACTTTGCTGCATTAACCAACTGGCTCAAAATTGATTCATAGTGCCTGAGAATACGCCTTAGCTCCTCTGCTTCCTTAGGATCAGCTTTAACAAAAATGAAGCTATCATCGACAAAAAATAGAGGCGATATAGGCGGGGCTGAAGGGGCCAATTTCAAGCCATGCAATGTCCCTTATATCGAAGCCTGATTAAGTATGGAAGATAGAACATCAACACACATTATAAAAATGTAAGGAGAGAGTGAGTTGCCTTGATGAATGCTAGAGGAAGGTTTGATATCGCCTATGATCTCACCATTAAGCAACACTGAATAAGACACTGAAGAGATACACCTTACAATCAAATCATTCTAAGAAGCAGGAAAACCAAAACCATTCAACACCGCTTGAATGAAAGGCTACTATAATCTATCATAGGCTTTGGCCATATCAAAATTCATAGCGACACGTCCACTACAACCCTTAGCATTGCCTTTTAATGAATGAAATGCTTCCATGCCCAATACAACATTATCAGTAATCAACCTGCATGAATGAATGCACTTTGTTCCTCTAAAATGAGAGATGGAAGGATGTGTTTCATTATATTTATAAGAACTTTAGATACCAGCTTATAAATCACATTACAAAGGTTGATGGGTCGCAGATAAGACATCTTTTAAGGAGTAACAACTTTAAAAAATGAGCATAAGAAGAGTATGGTTGAGACTAGCTGAAAAATCTCCACCATTCAAAATGTTAAGACAAGTAGCAGTAATATCCGTACCAACAACATCCCAAAAGTGGAGAAAGAATGAACTTGTATAATTGTTAGGCCCTAAAGACTTTTGAGGGTTCATGAGCTTAAGGGCTTCGAAGATCTCATTTTTCGAAAAATGTCAAAGCAAATCAGCTCTCTCCTCCACCGAAACCTGTTTTGATAATAATGAGCATACATAAAAATTAGTAATTTCAATTGAAAAAGAGAAAATAGATTGAAAATACTCTAAAGCTATGATATTCATATCAGCAATAAAAGAGACTTAATTGCTTTTAGCTGTGTACAACCCACGAAGAGAGTTTATTCTTTTCCGCTGATTAGCAACGTGGTGAAAATATCTTGTATTAGCATCACCCTCTTTCAACCATTTCTCCTTAGATCTCGGCTTCCAATATACCTCCTCCCTTTCCAATAACAAATCCATATGCTGACCCACCTCTTCAATTTCTGCTGCTACTGAATCATACTATCTCATAATCTTTAGTTTGTCCAACTTAGCTCTAAACACTTTGATTTCATTAATCAAACAAAAATACTGCTTAAAACCTTATTTCGATAGCTTTGATAGGCATAAATCCATACGTTTTAGCACATTAACCTCACCCAGCGACCTGTCCTAGCACATTCGGACTTTATCATAACAATCCTCTTGTTGCAACCAAAGTTCTTCAAGTTGTTTGCGCCTAAAATTATTTTGATTATTAGCTTTCATGCCATATGTAACAAACATTGCACTATTATCAGAAACATAATTTTGTAAATTGACCACTTTAAATTAGGGAAACATAGTAAACCAATCAGAATTAGCAACATAGCAGTCAAGGCATTCCTTAATTAGATTACCTAGCTTCCTTCCTTTTTTCCCAGGTGAAGTCATACCCCGAGAAACCCAAATCAGAGAGGTCGCAATCAAACAAAGCATCTTGAAATGCATCTATAAGATGTTGAGGATGAACACCCCTTCCTCTTTGTTCAAAATCAAACAAAATATCATTAAAATCCCCTCCAACTAACCAATGATAGGAATGAGCAGCATGTAAATTGTGAAGCAAATCCCACGTCTCATGTCTAAGAGCACGATTTGGTTGTCCATAAAGACATGTGAAATGCCATTTAACAACACCATTTAGTTGTAGTCAATAATCTATATGAAAGCTAGAATAAGAGAGGACTATAAGATCACATCGAGAGCTCCACATCATACCAACACTAGTGCATAAAGGACCAGGAGGAACACAAAATTCCAATTCATACCCACAAAACTCCGAACATAATCAAACTTGATAGCAAAACATTTTATTTCAATAAAAAATACTACGAAAGGGGATTTCTCCTTAATTAAGGAATGAATATGAAGAACTATAGAGTCACTCCCTCAGCCTCTATAGTTCCATGCAATGGCGCTCATATCTCTAGGTGGGTTTGCATAGCAGAGCTCGCCTATGTCAAGTTTAAAGGACTACTTGTAACATCTAGAGCTGATTGAGCTGAGGTTTCAAAATGCTGAGTAAGCGCTGAAACTTTACCCTCTGCCACCGTCTTCCATTTTTTTATTCCCCCCTGATGTGTTCTAAATAATCCCAGTAAGTGCATGGCTGATAGGGACAGTAGAGGTATCTTGGAGTCCCTTACTTGTATTAGTTTTCATAGCAACAATACTAGTTGTTTCCCTTCCTTGTTGAGGATGATTGCCTTGCCTATCCTCACCCATAATATAATTTGGATTCATATTTTCAGTCTCATGTTTGAACCTTGCATTGTCCCTTCATTATTTCTCTTTTAGAAAAGGATTGAGAGGGGCATTAGCTTTACCCCTCCATATATCAGCTCATAAAGAGGGATCAAACTGCATGGGTTTTGAAATAATGTCAAGACATTCAGCAACCTTTGAACAACTACCCTTACTATGACATATTATCTAGCAAATAAAACAAACAGATGAAGCCTTTCATAACGAAATTAAAGCCAAATCATACCATCATGAGCTTTAAGATTCATACCGCGAATAGGAGATTTGGTGATATCAATTGACACCCTCACCCTAAGGTAATTTTTAAATTGAACCACCCAATCATCAATCTCCAGATACATCCTCATAAGATTCCCCGCCTTAATAGCAGTTACTGTAGTCATTGCTTTTTTTTGCGGAAGATTATGGATTTGTACCCAGATCGAGACATGGTCAAGTCTGATGGTGTTGGTCGACACCATTCCATCAAAGCTTGAAAGCACTAACATCAGCTTATTGAAGGTCTAAGGCCCTCCATCTAACACTCTTTGCATATCGGACTCATTGAAAAAAATGGAAAGGAAGATCGGTGCATCCTAAGTGCCAATGGAGACAATTTTAGCTGGCTGCCAAATGTCTGCCATGGTGTTTTTCATAGTTGAAATATTCACTGCCTTATTACCCACAAACATGTCCAACAAACACCAATCGTAAGGGAGAATCTTCATTAACTTCTGCATCCTGATTCTCCCACACAAAGCCATTCGATATAATGTCTAAGAGGGTAACATGAAAAAAATCTGACTGAAAATGATCCATGGATAAATGATTGAATGTGGTTTCGATGAAAACCCTAAAAACTTGCGTAGCGAGACAGGGAGATTCTCACAACCGGCAAAGAGATATTTTTGTGTCAAAAATGATATTCATTTTTTTACTAAAGATATTGAAGTTAATTTCTAACTATACAATTTTTGGTTTAATATATTTCCGAGTAGAACATGATGCTTGCTAATGTATCAAACTCAATCAAATGACTGACTACAATTATTCTATCAACTCGATCAATAAAATTTAAAGAAAAAATTATGTTAATAATAAAATATTATATTCTTTTTTTTAATGTAGTTAAACTTATTATTTTTTATTAATAACATGTTTCTTTGATTGAATAAAATATATGATGTATATGTTAGCTGATATAATTATTAATTAAAAAATTTAATAATATTTTAAATATAAAAGAATTAATATATTGTTTAGATTGAGAGACCATTAAATTCATAATCAAATAAAGTTTATTAATTTTGGTGGTTGATAGCTGATTTTGTTGAAAGTGTAATAGTTCATAAGGATAATAAGAAAAAAAAAAAGGAAAATGAAATTGATTGTATTAGTTCAAATATGCTTTATTAATTTTTTGTTCCGTAAAAAAGGTTTGCGAACTGTATTGCCATTGAATTATCTCAGACATCATGTTCTATATCAGGCTACGGAGAATGAAGATTTGTTCCTCCTCCATGTATTACTGATGTTTTGCTTGCTTATATTTTAATGAAGCAACATCATATTGATTAAAAATTTATTTGATATCATTTGTAAATTATTAAGGATGATTTAGAAATTAAATTATTGCAACCCTTTTTCAATTTTTCAAATAGAAAATCTTTATATTTTATGAATTTGATAATTTAAAAAAGATTTAATTTAAAAAAATCACAAATTATTAATAAAAAATTATAATTTTAATATTTTATTTAAAACGACTAACAAAATGTCCTCACAAGCAATTATTCAATAAATTAATTATATGAATTTATAAAAAATAAATTGTGTATGATATGTACTGAATTATCATGGTGAATTTATTTCAAATGTATTATTATTATTATTATTATTATTATTATTATTATTATTATTATTATTTGATTCTGTCGTTTTTTAAAAAACGCAAACGAAAAAGCATAAAAGCAATTTCTATATCTCGCGAAACATTTTCTTAGTTTTCAACTGGTTTCTTCTTCTTTCAGGTACCAACACTGCCCTTCCCTTTCCCCGTTCACTCCCTCTCTCTAATTTTTTTCTTCTGTATATACGTATTCTATTTGTATATTTCCAGTTTTTTTTGGAAATAATTGATTTTGGGTTTCTTTAATTTTCCCATCATTTTTTTTTCTGGGCGTTGATTTTTAGCAATTATATGGATTTGAATGATTAATTTTTCTTCTTAATATTATTCTATATTTTCCCCCACTATTTCTTTAAAACAAAATTAACATAGCTGCAGAAAAGTAGCTAAAAATGGTGATTTTGTTAGTGGGTATCTTTTGTTTTAGGGAAAGTTTTTTTCTTTGGATTTAAAGCATTTATAACAAGACAAATTTCAGAATTTTTTTTTCTGATCTGGGTATTGGTTGTTTTGCTTGATTTTGTTGTGGGTTGTTTTGGGTTTTCTGTGTTAATTACAGATCGGTTACAAGAAACAATTGGTAAAAAATTGGTGGAATTTCCTTGTGGGAATTACAATTGGGGATTAATCTTATAACCCCCATTTGAGTATAACCTAAGCAAGAAACAAAGTAAGAATCTTGGAATTTGTTTCGATTCAATTTGATTTGATAAGGTGTATGAATTAAGGAATCTTTGTAATGGTGTATTTATTGGGTTAATACTTGGTGTTTAACATTTGGGATTTTTGGTTTAGGGTTTGTGTATGTGTGGAGGTAGATGGGAAAGGGGGGGAAGGTTAATTGTAAGAGAAATTGTAAGATTAGGGTTAGTTCTAAAGATAAAGTTTCTGATGATTCAGATGAGGATTATGTGGCTGAAGTTGAGGAAAATGCATCGGATGATGATGATTTGGAGGATTTGGGGAATTCTTTGGATGAGTATGAATCTGAGGAGAGTTTTGGCAGTTATGTTGAGGAGGAAGAGGAAGGCGAGGAGGAATATAGCAAGGTAGCTAGATCAAAAAATAATAAGGGTTCTCGAACAAATAGGAAAATTGGGGGTAAAATTTCATGGAAAAGGAAAAGAGTATCTTATGAAGAGGAGGAAGATGAGGATTATGTTGATGATGATGATGATGACGACGATGATGAGGAATTCTCTCCATATGAAGACGATGATTTTTTGGACGAGGATGAAGAATTAACGGAGAAAAAGAAGAGTAATCATGTTAAAGTGGGCAAGAGGAATAGTCGGAAAAGGGGCTCTAGAGGAGGTAGGAAGAAGAAGAGGAAATCAAGGGTTTCAAAAAAGCCTTCTGTTAAAAAAGGAAGGAAAAACCGTAGGTTGAGGAAGAAAGAGAGGCGTGAATGCAATGATGAAGATGATTGTGATTTTATAGATGATACTGTCGGTGCAGGGGAAAAGAACAGGAAAAATTCAGGTGCTAGGAGGAGGAGATATGCTGTACATTCAGATTCAGATTTTATTCCTTCAGGATCATCTGATTATGAGTTCACAATCTCGGAGGAAGAGAGAGAACAGGTGAGGGAAGCCAGTGCTATGTATGGAGAAGGAAAGGCTAGTTTGAGGAGCTTATCTTCTGTACCAAAAGTTAATGGGGGTTTATGCCAACAAGGAAAACCTACAGAAAGAAAGGGTAAAGAAAAGGTGAAGGAAGAAAAATTGGAGGCAGGGAAGCAAGTGTGTGGAATTTGCCTCTCGGAAGAGGATAAAAGAAGATTAAGGGGAACACTTGATTGCTGCAGTCACTATTTCTGCTTCACTTGTATCATGGAGTGGTCAAAAGTAGAATCACGATGCCCTTTGTGCAAGCAGAGATTTAAGACAATAACCAAGAATAGTCGAGCAGCTGTGGAAGTTGATCTGAGAAATATGGTGATACAAGTCCCGAAGCGTGATCAGGTTAGTCCTTTTTCTTTTTCTCATAATGCTTGAGAATCGATAATTGCATATTGCTTATGTCTTGTTTTGGTATGAATTATGGTTTTATATAGGTCTATCAACCATCCGAGGAAGAAATCCGGAGCTTTATCGATCCATATGAAAATGTTATTTGTACAGAATGCCATGAAGGTGGGGATGATGGCCTCATGTTACTATGTGATCTCTGCGATTCACCTGCACATACTTACTGTGTCGGTCTTGGGGGGCAAGTACCTGAAGGCAATTGGTATTGTGAGGGTTGTCGACCTGTTGCTCTTGGATCCTCGAGCTACCAAGGTCAGGATGCTTCACCTGATCAAAGGACAACAAATAGCTTTTTTGGTAGACAATCTCCTGCTAATAATGGAGAAGGTTTAGACCCCAGGTCAGAGCCTTCTCCTCGTGTCGCATTCACTCAAGGATTTGGGAATCTTTCATCTCCCAGATATCCTACTGGAGATTTTCAGGCAGCTTCTCCAGTAGGAGCTGGGGCACCAACTCTATCATCGAGACGCCAGATACAACGTCATATACAGAATCTCCTTTCTATCAACAGAATGAATAATATGGCTAGCCGAATGAATGGCATTTCAGTTGATCTTGTGAACCCTCTAGTCGATCAAAGCTCAAGAGCACAAGACATGGGGGCATCACAGAATACATTCCTTGATATGAGATTACAAGCTCATGACCATCCCTCTTCTTCAGTTCAAAATAGGGATCCTTTTTCGCTGAGACCGACCCAATTGCGAACTCGAACAGTTCAGGATCCAACTATTACAACTACTCGCAGGCCTATCAATTTGACATTATGGCCAGAGCTCACAGGATTCAACTCGATGTCTAGCCGTGACCAATTTAATCAAGCCAACAACAGACCGGGCGTTGGTTATGAAGTTAATTTGTCAACCCAAAGGGCTAGAGAAGAAAGTCAGTTCTACTTGGTGAAGGAACAATTGCAATCAATGGTTAAAACCCACCTGAGAAGCTTGTCTCAAGACATTGAATTAGGTATATAAAGTAACTAAAATTTCTATTTCCATATCATTCACTTGCAATCATCGGGTTGCATTTACTTAATATTAGAAGGATGAATTTTATGTTAATTGTGTGCTCGAAATGCTCAAATTGCTTTCTTTGTTCTGATGCAGGTCGTGATACTACCAAAGATATTGTAAGAAGCTCGACGCATACTATCTTAGCTGCTTGTGGTCTTGAGCACAAGAGGAGTGAAGTTCACTCCATGCCCCCACCGGCGATTTGCACCCATGGAGATAGATTGATTGCTGGGGAAACAAGTATAATGAAAGGTTTTTGCTCATCTTGTTTCGATTCTTTTATAAGGGACGTAGTGAAGAGGATCATGGACACAAGATTGCCACAGTGGTTAAGTTTAGGTCTTTAACACAGGGAGTGTTTGATTTTGACATTCCCTTTTTTGTTAGAAGTTAGACATTTTATGATTAACTTGTTAATAGACATAATTGACTGACATTTGAGCATTGAAGTGCTCTATATTCTTATTTCATAACATGCTCATTGTTAAAATTGAAGTCATAATGTTGTTATTATTACTAATTCTTCCTTTGAACCTTGTGAATGCCATTTGAAATTTGTTATAATGATGCATTGCTTTTGATTGGAATTGGGATATTGGATAATTCATTTTTTCGAAAAATGCATTCGATTACTTTACGATCTTATCATTTTCTGACAGGAAAAGAGCAGCTGGTTCCACAAATAATGGAGACAGCAAGTGTTCCCATGTTGTTGGGTATGATTTGGAAACTAAATTAAGAAATAATTGTACAGCACCTCTTTTGTTTTTGTAAAGGGAAATGGTAGTTATTTTCAGTTATATTTTTACAGAGAATGTGGGTGGGATATTTAGATGGAAGTTACTTGCTCTTTATTTTTTTTCAGTTTTTTGACCCACCTGTCTCGCTGACATCTGCTTCTCTAGCTACACCTAATTTGTTAGTTGTACCTTTTTATCGTTTTCATTATTCTTTTGTGCTACAGGTCAATAAAGTATAAAAAATTGGTTATGGATTAATTGAAATCCAATCATTTTTTGACACTACAATTAATGGTCTGCATATTCAGATATTTAAAAATGGGCAAGTTACTAATCTTCATAATGTTATTATACACCAAACAATTATAAATTTTTTTAATTTTGGCAGGTAGATATTGGCTAAAAAAAATTGACAGGTAAATTCATCCAAAAATTACTAAACTTTAGTTCAATTTTAATGGAGATCACTAACCAAAATAATTTTTCAAGTGAATCACTAAACTTCTAAAACTTTTCATTTGATAAGTTAAGCTTTGGATGACTGAATTTAGTAGTAAATTTTCCATAAATTTTATGAAATTTATTTTTTTAAAAAAAAAATATTTACAAATAAATTCTTTAATAAAATTGGGGGAATCATTATAGAGAAGGTTATTATTAATTTTTTTTTCTTT
>CAOJBK010846913.1:0-32841 GCA_948294925.1 Codiaeum variegatum | reverse complement strand
CTTTTATTTAGAGATAATGTTTGTGAAATCTATTTTGAAAATAGAATTGTTGGCATGGGGTATGTTTTAGATGGTCTTTATTATCTTGATAATGGTAATAACAAAACTTATCCAAGTGCAACTCATTTTAATGCAATGATTAAATCTAACTCTAATTCAAAATTAATTTGGCATCTTAGACTTGTACATATATTTGAGGAAAGGATTCTAAAGTTGGAAAAAATGGGGATCCTAGACCATATGGGAACTGAACCTACTCTAACTTATGAGTCTTATATCCAAGGAAAGATGACTAGGTCTAGCTTTATGAGATAAAGAGAAAGAGCCAAAGAAAATTTGGATATCATCCATAGTGATGTATTTGGACCATTTCCATAAATGGCTTGAGAAGGATATTTATACTTCATTACATTCACTGATGACCTTTCAAGGTTAGGGTATGTGTATTTAATAAAGCATAAACATGAATCATTTGAAAAGTTCAAAGAATTTGTGCAACAGGATGAAAAACAAGCTAGAAAAAGTATTTAGAATCATTAATTAGATCGAGGAGGCGAGTACTTAAGTATGGAGTTTGATGACTTCTTAAAGGAACATGGCATTATTTCACAGTTGACTCCTCCTAGTATGCCATAGTTGAATGGTGTTTCCAAAAGGAGAAATCATACCCTATTTGATATGGAGCGATCCATGATGACCTATACCAATCTCCCAATCTCCTTATGGGGATATGCACTTGAAACAACTTATTACATCCTTAATAGAGTCCCTTCCAAATCTGTTCCAACTACACCATATGAGATATGGTATGGTAAAAAGCTAAGTCTTAAGAACATTAAGATTTAGGGGTGTCCAACACACATTAAAAGGCTGAGAATTGATAAATTAGAAGAGAGGTTCTATTAAAGGAAGATTTATTGGATATCCTAAAGGCAGTTTATGATACTTTTTTTATCTCCCTACTGAGCAAACAATCATTATTAGTCAGGATGTCATATTTATTGAGAAAGAGTTTCCTCAAGAAGGTGGAAAAAGAAGGGATATAATACTGGATGAAGTTCCATCTGAAGAAATCCAACAAACTGATCAAATGGAAATTGATCAACCCAGTGAGCTTAATTCGATTAATAGTGTATCCATATAAGTTCCTCGAAGGTCTGGTAGAATGTCTTTTCCTTCGGAGAGATACATACTTCTTCATAGTAATGTGTAAGAGTTATGCATTGATGGGAAAGTTGATCAAGTTATTGATCCTACTACATATGAGGAGGCTATATCAGATATAGACTCTTATAAATGGTAAGAGGCTATGAATATCCGGATGGATTCCATGTATGCGAACTAAATCTGGGATCATGTTAATCCACCTAAAGGTGTAATACCCACTGGGAATAAATGGATCTTCAAGAGAAATATTGGCACATATGAAAGCATGGAAATGTTTAAAGATAGGCCTATAGCGAAAGGGTTTTGCCAGAGGAAGAGGTTGATTATGAGGAAACCTTTTCTTTAGTAGCCATGCATAAATCCATTTAGATTTTATTAGAGATAGCACCACACTATGATTATGATTTTTGGCAAATGGATGTCAAAACCACCTTTCTAAATGGAAACAATGAGGAAGACATTTTTATGGAACAACCTAAGGGTTTTGAATTTAAGGATAATTCCAAAGTGTGTAAGCTTAAGAGATCTGTTTATGGTCTTAAGCAAGTTTCGAGGAGTTGAAATCATTGTTTTGATGAGGTAATTAAAGTGTTTAATTTCATAAAAAATGAAGATGAACCTTGTGTGTACAAGAAGGTTAGTGGGAGCACACTTACTTTTCTTGTACTTTATATGGATGACATTCCATTGATCGGAAATGATGTAGGAAATATCTAGTGTAAAACTATGGTTATCCTCTAACTTTTCCATGAAGGTCTTAGGAGAAGCTACTTATGTTCTTGGTATTCGCATCTATAGAGATATATTAGAGAGAACACTAGGGCTTTCCCTAAGTTAGTACTTAGAAAGGGAGTTGAAGAAATTCAACATGCTGGGTTCCAAGAAGGGATTGTTACCATTACCACATGGTATCCACCTTTCTAAGATGATTTCTCCATAGACACCTGAAGAAAGGGAAAACATGGCTAATGTTTCATATGGTTTGACTATTTGAAGCTTAATGTATGCAATGTTATGTACTAGGCTGGATATTGCATATGCTATTAGTATGACTAGTAGGTTTCAGTCTAATTCTAGTCTAAATCACAGGATTGTGGTCAAAGTTATCCTAAAGTACTCGAGAAGGACTAAGGATTTAGTTTTAACGTATAGAGGAGGTGATTTGAGGATTGATGGTTTTACAGACCCTGACTTTCAGTTAGATGTCGATGATAGAAAGTCTATCTCGAGCTTTATCTTCATATGTAATAGAGGACCAATTTGTTGGAAGAGTTCCAACTAATCAACCACTACATAATACATTATAGTGGCCGAGTACATTATTGCATTAGATGCTGTAAAAGAAGCTATTTGGATTTAGAAGTTCATAACAAAATTGGAAGTGGTTCCTTCCATTCAGTCACCAGTTCCTCTCTATTATGACAAAAATGGAGCCATTGCTCAGGAAAAGGAACCTAGTTCTCACCAGAAATCCAAACACATAAAAAGGTGCTATCATATTATCAAAGAGATCATTGGGAGAGGCAAAGTAGCCATGCAAAAAATAGCATTGGCTGAGTACACAACAGATCCCTTGACTAAAGCTATTAGTCAACAATAGCTAGATAATCATCTCTAAAGGATAGGTTTAAGATACTATATAGATTGGCTTTAGATTAGCTCTAGTGCAAGTGGGAGATTGTTAGGGTTGTATGCCCTAAAGCCTGTACTTTATATATATATTTGTAATCTTAATCCATTAATGGAAATTAATATATATGCTTTCATTTAAATGATCATTTTCATTTTAGTGTAAGATGTTTATGTGTTCCATAAGTACTATGTAAGAGAATCTATTCTTAAAGAGTTTAGGAATATGGAGATAGATTATTTTTGTCATAGAATTTAAAGTAAGTTCACGATCATAGAATTATTGGTAGGAACATCATTAATCCGGAGACATCGTCACCTCTGTTGTCATCCATGATAAGTATGAGATACTTGTTGGTATGGAGGTAGTGAGTCTCAAACTACATACATATAATGTCGTGACAATATGCTGACACTCATAAGATGATTAAGTCAAATAGTGACATTAGATAATAGACACATGGGTTTTATCCACTAGTCAATGTCTGATCGTCTAGATTATAATTGTGCATATAATCCTTATACTTAAGGTGACATGTTATCTAACATATTGGTAGCTATGGTTTGTTACTGCTTACATACCGATGCTAGCCAAGTATTGGTATATGGCATGTGCTACGCATAATCAGTGATATGTTAAGATAAGTGATCTCCAAGAAAGAATTCTTTAACTTGGGTAAACAAGGAAGGAATCCTATGACTTCTAGTTATTCTCGATTCACAAATCCTTGGCCATGGTAGTAATGATTCACTATAAAGAGTTTCTAGTAAGAATCAATTAATCAAGAATTAGAACCTCATAGAAGTCATATGATATAAAATACATGGTTTAACTATTCCATAACCCTAGCTAAGATCGGGAATCCGTAATGAAGGGATTCGAGTGTATGGTAATTATAATAAAAAGGTCCAAAGAATGTTAAGGATATAATAACCAACATTCATTTCTAATTAGGTAGTTGTGATATGTTATGCTAGACCTCACTTATGACTTTTGGAACTAAGAATGGATTGTGGACATACTTTGTGGGAAGAAAAGAGTTTTCTTTATCCCATTATTTATTAGAACATAAGCCTAGTAAGTCACAAGCCATAAAGCATTTCCTATGGCTTGGAATTTAATCATATTAATAATTTATTAAAGAGTTTAATTAATTATGAACAATGATTGAATTAGACTTGTAATTAAATTTACAAAGATACTAGCATGTCTTAAAGTCTAATTAATAAAGGGATTAATTTAATTAAGTATTAGTTTATATGAGATATAAATGGGTATGACTAATTGAATGGTTATGGACTAAATAAAATAATTAGGCTTAATCATGAGTTGATTAACCTAATCCACATTAGATGAGGTTAATAAGGGATTATAGATAGTTCCTAATAATTATGCCTTAATTTTGTTTGACTTATTGACTAATCCCTTAGTGGAATGGTCAAATAAACATGTTTCCTAATTTCCTCCTTAAATCAAGGAAAAAGAAAGCTAGGAAAGCTAGGTCATTGGTATAAGAGCAATAACACATCATCTTTTTCCCTGAGAGATTTGAAGCATTCACTATTCATCATCTTCACCATTAAGCAAGAGAGAAAAGCTCTCTAAGAGTTAGAGAGAGAAACACACAATTTTAGGGAGAGGGAGCTTATTTTTGAAGAAGAGATCTTCAAATATATATTCTACTTCTAAATCCTTGAGAAAGAGTGTGTGCGGAGATTAAAGTCCAAACAAATCCCTAAATAGTCTCAAGTTCACAAGTAAGAAGCAAGAACTAAACATTTGGAAAACCAAGAGAGGGTTCAAGCTTCTATAAGTAGATAATGAGACACAAGCTTTCAGGAAAGCTTTGGTGTGAGTTGAGCTAGAGGCTTTGTACTTATAGATCTAAACAAAGGAGGGAGTTGAGGTATATCTTACATCTAATCCCTTCTTTATTACTATTGTGTTTTGCACAATAATTGGTTAAGTACCCTTGATTTGAATTTTGGTCCAAACCTAAGTTTAGGTATTCATTAAGGAGTTTAATGAATAACTAAACCAACCATGCTAAAAGAGTTTTGGCATGGTAAATTATTTTATAAAAAGTTTTGAAAATAAAAAATTGACTCACATTTGTTTTTTGATACACATTTTCGCTTCCGCTGCACGACTCGTATTTCATCCTTCAATCAATACCTTCCTCTTGTGAGTAATCCTTAGCCATCAAGCGTGCATTGTTCCTTACCACTTTTCAAGATTCATTAAGCTTATTTTGGAAGACCCATTTTGTGCCAATGATGGGATGATGCTTTGGCCTTGGTACTAGTGTCCACACTTGGCTCCTTTAAAATTGATTGAGTTCTTCTTGCATAGTAGGCACCCATTGCTCATCCTTAATGGTTTCTTCCACACCTTTTGGCTCTCCAATGATAAGAATGCCACATATTCACATGTTTTTTGAATTTGTGACATTTTTCTAACTCTTTGGGTAGGATCTCCTATGACTTGTGTTCCTTCTACTTCATTCCTCATCCTTGGATGTTGAGTCTCCCTTTGTTATAAAGTCGCTTGAATCTCCATGTTTGTGTTGGATGGCTCTACCATATCATTCTTTTAGTTCATTGACTCACTTGACTTAGGTTTCTCATGCTTTTCTTCTTTTAAGGTTAAGTCCTCTATCATGTCTTCTATTGTTTCTACATTGTCATCATTTCTAGTTACACACTCAGAAGCAAACTCATGAAAAATAACATGAATGGATTCTTCAACTAAGAGTGTCCTTTTGTTGAAGACTCGATAGACCTTAAAATAACTAGAATAACAAAGGAAAATTTCCTCATCTAATTTGGCATTAAATTTTCCTAAGTTATCTTTGCCATTGTTATGCATATAGCACTTACAACCAAATGCATGAAAGTATGATATTTTGGGCTTTTTACCTTTTCATAACTCATAAGGTGTCTTTTTGAGTATGGGTCTACTCATAGCCCTATTTATGATGTAACAAGAAGTGTTCATGACTTTGACCCAAAAAATATCTAGGCAAATCACAAAACTTAGTCCTAGCCATTTCTATTGAGGAGTCCTATATGTAGAAAAGTTATGCTCAATGCAATATTTTTCAAAATCATAATTTTTTAATTTAGTTTCATGATCACTTCTTATGCATGTAATGGAATAACCTTTTTTGATTTTGCAAAGAGTTAGCTAATGCCATGAAAGCACCAAAAGCATCATTTTTATGTGCAAGAAACAAAATCCATGTAAAACGTAAAAAATCATCAATAATGACTAAGCAATAATGCTTCCCGCCAAGGTTAGATGTTTTAGTAGGACCAAACAAATCAAAATGTCAAAGTTTCAATGGTCAAGAAGTAGAAATCTTATTTGTAGGTTTAAAAGAACTTCTAGAGTGGTTACCCTTACCGCATGCATCACAAATACTTTCATATTTGAAAATGATTTTGTGCAAAACTTTTATCAAATATCCTTTTTGAAAGTTTGGATAAAACCTCCATACTTACATAGCCTAGTATCCTATGACACAAAGTAGGATCCTCATCCTTTGAGGAAAAATAAACTAAGATTTTTGTTATCTTGATTTCTTAAGTCCACCATATACATTTTGCCCCTGTGATAACTAATGAATGCAATCATGTTGGTTTCGATGTCAATGACCTCATAAATGTGTGAATCAAATGAGACTCTAGAACCCTTATCACACAATTTACTAACACTAAGTAAATTATGCTTCAAGTTATGCACAAATAAAACTTTTGAGATGGTGAAGTCATCTTTACTTATGGTGCCAACTCCACAAATATTCCCTTTTGAGTTTTCACCAAAGCTTACATCTCCTCCTTCCTTCTCATCAAGCATTATTAACTTCTTTTCATCACTGGTCATGTGCTTTGAGCATCTTCTATCAATCACCCATTTCTCTTCCTTGGACTTGATGATAGCCTACACAAGCATAACAACTCAACTCTGTGATGGCACTCATGTTATCTTGGGTCTATTCTTGTTAGTTCCAATAGGAACCTATTTACCCTTAAAAATGTAGTTGGCATTCTTAGGGATTTCCTTGACATCCTTAGGGATATCCATGGAATACTTAGGAGCACATACCTTTCTAATTGTATATGGTCTACTAAGCCTAATAGGACATGTTTTTGGTGTATGACCATGAAATTTGAAATAATTGTACATGAGGTGCACCTTATCAATAACATTCTTTTTTGTAAAAAATGAATTGCAAATTTTCTCATTTTTCTCAACATTGTAACTAATGTCGACCTTATCATACACACCTCTTTGAGACATTAAGATTTCATCTAGAATCTTTCTCCCACTATAGAACTTCTTTAAAAGTCCCTTTGAGCCTTCTATTTCTAGTTCTATCTTGATTTTCTCTTAATTGAGGCTATCAAATGCATGTTTCAATTCATTTAGTTGAGTCATGAGTTTTTATTTTTCAATTTTAAAGGAATTAGATCTATTGCTCTTCTTATTTTTATTTTTCAAAGAATGCAAACTCTTTTTAAATACTTTGTTTTCTTTTGCAATTGCAATATAATCTATCATAAGCTCATCAAATGCATTTTGCATCAAAAGAGTAAGTTTGGGGTGTTACCTCATCATCCTTTTCAATACTTTCCTCTTGTGCCATCAAACATAAGTTGGCTTCCTCATTATCGAATTGCCCATCTCCACCTGAGTAATCACTTCCACTCTAAGTCATATATGCTTTGTCTTTGCTCTTGTAATGACTCTTTTTTTCTTTGCCCTTCTTGGCCCTGTAGATGTAGTAATCTTGCCTAATGTGATCAGGCTCTTGCATTCATAGCACACTATGTCATTGTCCTTGTCTTTATCCATCTTTAACTCTTTCTTCTTAAACTTGCCTTTGGATAGAGTTTTCTTGAATTTCTTGGCAAGTAATGCAATCTCATCATCATCTTCACTCTCATCACTAGTGGCCTCCTTCTTGGAACACTTCTTCTTATATGAGACTTTGAGTGCAAAAGGCTTCCCCTTTTTTTTTGGGAGAACTGGGGGTACCTCTAAGCTCCATTCTTGACTTGAGATTCATTTCATGGTTAAGAAAAGTGCCAATGAGATTCTCTAAGGTCAAGTCATCAAAATCTAATGATGTCTCAATAGCATCTACTTTGGAATCAAATTCGGCCGAAAGAAATTGAATTATTTTGACCACCATATCTTTGTTGTTAAATGTTCTTCTAAGACCCATGAGTTCATTCACTATATTAGTGAATCTTGTGTACATGCTTGCAATGCTTTCATTTTTCATAAATTTGACATTTTCATTACTAGTGGAAAGCATTATGAGCTTGGAAGATTTCACCTTGCTTGTGCCCTCATGTGCGTCTCTAAGTATACCCCATAGCTCTTTAGCCGTATTGCATAAGGAGACTTGGTTGAATTCCGTCTCATTAAAAGGACAAAATAGAATAAGAATGGCCTTATCATTTCTTTAAAATTTCCTCTTAATAGTTTCCATCCAATTCGTAGGGTTAAGCACATTTCCATCACCCCCCTTAGGAATATACAGAGCATTCTCTATGATTTCACATAAATCTTATCCTTGAGACCAAACGTGGAATCGCATACAGATTTTCCATTGATTGTAGTTAGTCTAGGTGAACAAAGAAGGTCTTGTGAAGCAATGTCCCTCTTAGAAAGGTATCTTTGTAGAGTCACTTACACTTTCGATATTCAATCGTTAGCTTTCTAAATCATTAGATTTAACAAAAAAAAAGAGCAAGGCTCTGATACCAATTGTATTCCCAAGTATGGACACCAAGAGGACCGGGGGGGGGGGGGGGGGGTTTTATTTGGTGCCTTGAAAAATTTTAACACTTAAAAAACAATTTTAAGATAGTTTAAAATTTTAGGAATCTTTTTCAATTAAACAATAAGTGTGAGCAAATAAATGAAATTCAATCACTAATTCATGAGCAAAAAATAGAGAATAAACAAATAAATAAGAAGAGAGATAGGGAAAGAATTGCTCAATCAATTTATAGTTGTTTGGAGTCACATCCTCCTATTTCCACTCTCTCAATTAATCCGATTGAGGTTCCATTAGATTAATCAAAGCTTCATCACTTCTAGTTCTTTGGGATTTTTCCCTCTTTTATAATCGGAGCAAACAACTCTAAGTTTGAATGATTACAAGAGAAATTACAAGTCAAAAGACTTGATTACAAGTTGCTAGGTTGAAAGATTTACAATGAAAGCGTAGAAAAAAGGTTTCTAGAACCAAAGGAATACAATGAAGATTGGAGTTTAAGAAATAAAGAAGGATTGACCTTTAAATCACTAGAGTAGCAAGAACAAATGGTTACAAAATGAATGGAATAGTTCTTCTATCTTCCTTGAAGTGTTTCTGATGTCCCTTATATATGTTAGCTTAAAAATAGCTTCCCAACATTTAAATAGTATGAATGATATCATCTTTAACGTCCCTATCATAACTAGATATGATTGTATGGGACTCTTGGATATGGGCATATCTAGTTGATGAGCTTGAATTAGAGTAGTTGTTGGAATGGGTACGAGTGCATCCTACCCTGTGCATACAGGCGTATCCAAAATCCTAGATTTCCCAATCCTTTATGGACTGGCATAAGGTCGTATCCAGAAACTAGATATGGTCGTATCCACAAAAGGATATGGGAGTATCCAAGATTGGATATAGTCATACCCAACCTGTTTTCTACGAAAAGAACAAAGTTTGTTTTTAAATTTGAGTTTAAGCACAAACAAAGTATAAGGCATATATTTAACATCAAAAACTCTATTTCCATTATATGATCATGCAAACTAAATTAAATTGCTTTTTGACAAACGCGTATCTATAAATAAAAAACTATACTAATGATTTTGCAATCATCAAAATATAGAGGACAACAATTAGAAGGAGAGTTTATGGCTGAAGAACTCTTCTTCAAAAATAAACTCCTTCTCTCAATATGGTGTGGTGACTTGAAACTTTTGCTCTCTAACTCTTAGAGACCTTCTCTCTCTAAAATTTAAAGAAGAAGATGAATAGTGATTGAGTTCAAATAACTTAGGAAAAAAGAAGATGGCCTAAAGATTATATACCAATAACCTAGTTTACCTTTTTATTGATTTAGGGAGGAAACTAGAAACTATATCTATTTGACCATTTGACTATCTAATTAGTCAAATAGTCAAATAACATTAAGGTATAATTAGTAGGAATCATCCCTAATCTCTTATTAAACACATCTAATATGGATTAAGTTAATCATTTCGTGATTAAGTCTAATTATTTTTATTTATTCCAAATCCAATTCAATTAGTCATACCCATTTGTATCTCATACAAAATATGACTTAATTGAATTAATCCCTTTATGAATTAAACCTCAAGACATGCTAAGGTCTTTGTAAATTTAATTACAAGTTTAATTGAATCATCATTAATAATTAATGGGAAAATTACTATTTAGTCCCTAAGATTTGGTCAAATTCACTACTTTGTCCCCTGATTATGGAAAACGACATAGGGAGTCCCTACGATTTGGCTCCGTCAGACTATTTAGTCATTCCATCCAATTTTTAAAGCATATGCAAGTATATTCTGTTAAAAAAAATTAAAAATTCATAAAAAAATATTTTTTCTCCTCTTAATACCCCGAACTCAAAACACCCCCTTCTCTCTCTTCCTCCCACCCTCTCTGTACTTTTTCATAGCTAGAAAACATTGAAAAATTTCACAAATTCAATACAAATCCTGAGCAAATTTAACATTTTGATTTTGATTTTTTTAAAAAAAATTTTAATTTAACCCATTAAAAATGAATTGGAGTTAAAATAATTGCACACACAAAATCTACAAATTCTCTCTCGTTTTTTTTTTTTTTAATTTCATTGGGCACCATCATTTTAATTCTTTTTTTGTCAATTGTTTTCAATTTGGACATTGAAATTCAAATGTTAATTTCAATCTATTAAGCAATCTAAACACTAAGAAAAAGGATATATATATATATATATATATATATATATATATATATATATATATATATATATATATATATAGAGAGAGAGAGAGAGAGAGAGAGAGAGAGAGAGAGAGAGAGAGAAAAAGAAGAAGAAGAACAATCTTGAACTCATTTTTTTTTTTAATTTTGTTGTTTATTTGTGTTAATTAAAGAAGAAGATGAAGAAGAAGAAGAGAGAGGCAGGAGAGAGAAGAAGAAGAAGAAGAAGAGAGAGGAGAAAGAAAAAGAAGAAGTAGAAGAATCTTGAACTCATTTTTTTAAAAAATTTTCTTTAACTTTTTTATTTGCCTTTGTTAATTGAATAAGAAGAAGAAGAAGATGAAGTACGAAAGGACTGAATTGATTTAATTATGAAATTGAAGAAAATTATTTTACTATGGAAATTGAAGAAAAAAGAGAAAATAAAGAATGGCATATAATTGAAAATTTAATAAAAAAAGTAGAGGGTATTTTGGTCTTTTTATTCCATTTAACAGCAAATTTTAATGAAAGGACTAAATATTCTGACGGAGCCAAACCGTAGGGACTCACCATGTCATTTTCCATAATCGGGGGATGAAGTAATGAATTTGACCAAACGCTAAGGACTAAATAACAATTTGCCCATAATTAATTAAACACTTTAATCAATTACTAATATGATAAATTTCCAAGCCATGGGAAATGCTTTATAGTGTGTGACTTACTAGGTTCATATTCTAATTAACAATGGGATAAATAAAACTATTTTCTTCCTACCAAGTGTGTAATTCCTATAACACACTTAGTTCCATAAGTCGTGAGTGATGTCTAGTATAACATATCATGGCTACCTAATTAGAAATGAATGTCTACAATTGTATGCTTGACATTACATGGACCCCTCGATCTTAATTATTGTGCACTCGAATCCCTTCATTATGGATTCCTGATCTTAGCTAGGGTTATAGAATAGTCAAACCTTATGTACCAGATCCTCTGACCTCTATCCGGTTTAAGTCCTCAATAAACTGATTCCTATTAATAACTCTTTCTAGTGAATCTTTACTACCTTAGCTAAAGATTTGAATATTATGAGCAACCAGAAGTCATAGGATTCATTCCTTGTTTACCCAAGTTAATGAATCCTTTCTTAAAGATCACTTATCTCAATATATCATTGATTATGGCCACTACATGTCATACACCAATACTTGGATAGCATCGACATGTAAGTAGTAACAAACTATAGACACTGATATGCTGGATAACATAACACCTCAAGTCTAAGGATTATATGCACAATTATGATCTAGATGATAAGACATTAACTAGTGGATAAAACCTATGTGTTTATCATCTAATGTCACTATTTGACTTACTCATCACATAAGTATGTCCATGTGTTATCATGACAGCACATGTCTATAGTATGGGACTCACTACCTTCATACCGATAAGTATCTCATACTTGTCATGCATGACAACAAGGGTGACAGTCTCTCTAGATTAATGACATTCCCACCAAAAATCCTATAATCGTGAACTTGCTTTAAAGTCTATAGTAAAAAGAATTTATCTCCATAATCCCAAACACTTTGATAATAGATTCTCTTATATAAGACTTTTGGAAAATATATATGTTAAACACTAAAATGAAGGCAATCATTAAATGAAACATGTATATTAAAAGCCATAATGGGATTAAGATTACAATATATATATATACAAAATACAAGCTCTAGGGCATACAACCCTAGCATCAGAAACATCATTAGATAGAACAATAATATTAATTGATGGAAGCAACATTATTAGTGGTTTGAGACATGGTGACATACTCATGACAAACTCGATTCAATATTATATAAAATAGGGTAGGAAAAGTTGGTTTACGAAATTTGAACTTGTTTAGGTTCATGATGTTGTGATGCATGTATGCATGAATGAAAAATTTTTCATGATGACAAACTAATATTAGGACTATGGTTCATGGAGCCTTAGAGGAAGGTTCTATTCATTAACTAACAATGGGTGAATCTAGGGGATTCACATAGGTCCAACAATATGTGTAGCCTCATGAGCACGCCTTAGGCTTGATAATTTTTCTATTGATGAGGTAGTCATCATGAAGAAATCTCATACGATGCTACTTTCTATCCTTGTTTTCCTAGAGATAAAAGAGCATTTGATGTGATACATGTAAACCTTGTCTAAAACATTTTAGCCAAAAAAGATTTTATACTAAAGACAATCCTCATTCTAATTTTCTTTAGAAAATATAATTTTAACTCCCTATTGGAGTCGCCAATTGTTGTTTTAGGCATAATTTTCAATGTTTTTCCTCTATATTTGGATACATTTATCTCTACAAACTGAATTTAATCCTTTTTTTAAAAGTGATTTTCAATTAAATATAGGAATCAATGCAAAATTAGGGGTTTTAACACAAAAGATGAGATTCCTGAGCATGCAAGTTCAATGGAACAATTTTTGGGAGGATTCAAGTGCCAAGGCATATGTATGGGTCGAGTAAAATGATGTTTTCCTTTACATATAGAGTTTAAACCGTGCACATCATTGCCCTGAAAAGTCATGTTTGCAGGACTATGCAAATGTTGGTTTTGGCTATGCAGATAGCATTCTGGATGTGCATTTCTTTGGGGTAAAGTTCTCTATCAGTACAAATTTTAAGGGTTTGCATAGGGCCATGCAGAATAATTAAGCTCATGAAAACCAGTCAGGTTTGATGTGTATAAAATAAGATTTTTCTTTGTTTTAGGTATCACTTCGTACGTAAAATGGAGTAGAGTGATAGATCTTTACTTCTTTGACGATTTGGACTGATATTTACTCAATTTAACACTAGATTTCCTTATATTTAAGTTTTTCTTCATCAATTTGACTTGTAAGGAGTATTTTAATAGTAATTCTTCAAGAGATTAAAGAAATTTCTACAATATCCTTTTAAGGTTTAATTCCTTAACTTATTTTTTAAAATTTTTCATTGGGTTTTTGTATTAGCAGATTAATCATGATTTCTTTGATGATTAATGAAAAATTGTTGATGGATTCTTCCATTATGAGGTAAATTCCCTTTGTTTAGGAATTTGTATTAGATAAGTCATGATATGACCATTGTTGTTTACGTCTTTTGATTATTCCTTGCTTTTTCTTAATTGAATTGCTTGTTTGATTTTGAACAATAGATTTCAACTATTTGTTTGATTAAGGATTTGGGTGATGGAATGAGAGTTGAAATTTAAACTCAAAACCCATTCAATTAGGATTCTAAAATGAATTAGAGACACAAGTTTTAGAATTAACTTCGATTTTTAATGCATGTTTTTGATATATTATTTCTATGAATATGATAGCTAATAGGATAAGTTCTAGTGAATGATTGTGTTGAGAATTGAATCATTTAGGCATAACTGATTAACCTAATTTAAAGTTCATAGATGATTGACTTATTGATTGCAAGTCTTTAGACACTCATACCTATTGCATTACTCATAGTTTTTATTTCCTTGTTTTAGTTTAATTGTTAATTTTCCATTACAAAATCAAATCAATTTAACTTTAATTGTAAACTCCAAGCAAATCAATAACCAATAACAAGTTCCATAAGGGATACGACCTAGTCGCTCATCCTATACTATGATAGCTTGTATACTTTCAGTCTCTTTTTGATTATGTACTTTGTAACAAACAAGTTTTTGGCTCTATTACTGGGGAACTTACAACGTATTATTTATTCATTTCTATATGAATACTTTTGTTTTAGTTTGCCATTTTTACCTTCATTGGTTTTTAAAATTTTATGCACGGAATAAGATCTCTGAATAGAAAGATTCTTCCTTATATTGTTAACATGCAGAAGATTGGAGTAGAGCGCAGAAGACTGGACAACACGGTGGATCCATCGGCCATTGACATCCCACCTGAAGATTATAGGGGGAAGAGATAGTAGATTTAGAAAACATGGCCCAAAAGAATCAAATAGTTATTCCTCTAAGAAACATTAGGGATCAACGGGGATTGATGGACTTTGCAAAGCCGATCATAAGTAGAATAAGCTCTTGGATCAGATTAGATACGACATCCAAAAATTATGAGCTCAAAATGATTTCCTATAATATATTGCCATCTTTCTATGATGTGGCTAATGAGAATCCCCTCAACTTCATCAAGGATTTCTACTCCATCATTCAAACCATCCAATTGCTGGGTTTGACTAATGATCAACTTAAGATGAGTTATTTTCCTTATACACTGAAGGATGCTACCAAGACTTGGCTCATAACCATCCTTTTTGATTCTTTCACAACATGGAATGAGGACTAAAACAATTTCATGGGAAAGTTCTACTCCTATCAAAAGATGATTGATCTTTAGATAAAGATTGCAGCATTCTCACAGATGAAAGGCGAGCCTTTCCATGAGGCTTAGGAACGATTCAAGGTGTTATGAGTTCAATGTCTGCTTCACCATTGTCCACTTTAGTTACTTAATCATTTTTCTCCATTGGGCTTATTTATCAGAGCCAAGGCATAGTGGATAATGCATCTTGGGGCTCTATGAGTGAAATCACTACTGAGGAGGCATTTACTTTGTATGAGATGCTTAGAGCTAACTCCCAGGAGAAGAGTGTAAGGGGAAGGTGAGCTGGCATGCAAGATAGTGCACAAAATAAGAATGTGGCTATACAAATGGCCGAGTTGACTCGCCAAGTTTAGATGCTGATAAGGAAAGGAAACACACTAGTTCAAGCTCAAGAGGTTTTTTTTGGGTATGTGGCATTATGGCCACGGTGCTAATGTTTTCCCTTTTAGTTTTGATTCTTTATTAGCTGAGTTTGAAGAAGCTCAAGTTGTGGATGATTTCTAATGTAGGGCACATAATGACCTATTCTCTAACATATACAACCCTGGTTGGAGAAATTATCCTAACTTTGGCTAGTGGAACAATAACCAACAATCTCAACAATAACAACCATAGTTTTAATTGATGCAAAGGAATCCATTTCAAGGGGACTTATCTTATTCCTAACAGCAATAGAGGAATCCTAATTTGGAGGATAGCTTGAATAAATTTATTCAGGATAGCACCCAAGCTCAAGAGGAAAACAACAAGAGGTTTGACTCCTAGGAGGCTTCGGTAAGGAAGGTAGAGACCTAAGTTGGGGAAATTACAACTTAGTTGCAAACTAAGCAACAAGTAAAGCTTCCTAGTTAGCTTGAGTAAGATAAGTCCATCACTTTCCTTAGGAGTTATAAGGTTATTGATAATGTTATTGGTACTAACTTGGATGATGCAGGTGTTAAGGTTGAGAAAGGGAAAGAGGATAATATCAATAAGCCTACTGTAGTACTAAAGGAGAAAGATGATGTGAATAAGACTCCATCTCCTTTAAAGCTTCATAAGGTTATAGACTCATATCGACCACTTATTCCATTTCTAAAGAGGCTCAAGGGAGGTAATCAAGATAAATAATTCAAAGAGCTTTTCAAAATGCTCTCTAAGGTAAGTATAAATCTTCTTCTCTTTGATGTTATTCAAAACATCTAGCCTATGTAAAATTTTTCAAAAAGCTGAACTCAAAGGAAAGAAGGATGGAATTGGAAAAAAAATTTAATATGTCGAAGGTAGCTAATGCAGTACTTCAGCATAATTTAACTCCAAAATATGAAGACCTCAAAAGTTTTGTCATTAGCATAAGCATGGGAAATGGGAAAGAGGCTAGAGGCATGTGTGACTTTGGAGCTAGTATTAACTTGATGCCTTATGCCTTATTTCTCTAACTTAACTTGGGTGAATTGAAACCCACTAAAATGTATTTGCAATTAGAGGATAGGTCTTTGCAATTTCCTAAAGGAATTATTGAGGATGTGCTAGTACAAGTTAGGGGTTTGATTGTGCCTATTGATTTTATGGTGCTTGAAATAGGGGATGGGTTAACCAGTAGGTTAGAATCGCATATTTTATTGGGTAGACCATTTATGGCAACCACTAACACTTTAATAGATGTTAAAAATGAAAAGTTGACTATGTCTGTTTTGGGACAAACAATTGAGTTTTCCATTTTTAACAATCTCACCCACTACACCACCAAACTTGTTAATGAAACACTTGTTGAGGATTGTTGCTTTATTGATTTCATTGATACTACCGTTCATGAAGTTTTTATGCAAGATGCTTTTGATGACAAACTTAAGTCCACGCTTACACTTGAGGAAGGAACTAAAATTTTAGCTCCTAAAATTATACGCTACATAGAGAGTCTTAGTGAGGGGGATTTAGTTGAGGGATGTGAGAATGAGACTTTAGAGCTTCCTTTAATCCAAAATATGGAGAAGGAACCTATTAAAAATTTAGAGCTCAAATAGCTCTCAAAGCATTTGAAGTATGTGTTTCTTGGTGAGGGAGAGACTTTTCCTTATATTATTTCTTCCATGTTGAGTGAAAAAGAGGAAGTGAGAGTGATTTTTGAGTTATATTAATGGTATTACCCCTCTATGTTCATGAATAGGATTATTTTAGAGGAGGTTTCTAAATCTAAGAGAGATATGCAAAGAATATTGAACCCCATCATGAGTAAGATGGTAAAGAAAGAGATCCTTAAGTTACTTCATGAGGGGGTGATCTACCGCATTGCAGGCGGTGAATGGGTTAGTCCTGTTCATATGGTTCCTAAGAAAACGAGAATCATAATGATGAAAAATGGAAAAAATGAGTTGGTCCCCATAAGGACAATGATGGGGTAGCCTATGTACATTGATTATAGGAAACTTAATAACACCACAAAAAAGGATCACTTTCATTTGCCATTCATCGATAAGATGTTAGATAAGTTAGCTAGTCATACAAACTATTATTTTCTTAATGGTATTTCAGGTTATTATCAAGTGGCCATTTCTCTGGAGGATTAAGCCAAGATTACCTTTACATGTCCTTTTGAGACATTTGCCTTCAGAAGAATATCATTTGTCTTGTGTAACACTCCAACGACCTTTCAGAGGTGCATAATGTCAAAATTTTCTGACATGATTGACGACTTCTTTGAGGTATTTATGGATGGCTTTTCTATTTTTAATAATTCTTTTATTGTTTGCCTCAATAAATTAGTTTCTGTACTTGAATGATGTACTGAGTGCAATCATACTTTGAGTTAGAAAAAAAGTTATTTTATGGTTGATCATGGAATTATTTTGGGTCATATAGTGTTAAGTAAGGGTATGGAGGTTGATAAGGCAAAAATTTACCTCAATGCTAACCTGCCCGCTCCAACATCTGTGAAAGGGGTGAGGAGTTTTTTAGTCCGTGCTGGTTTTTATAGGAGATTCATTAAGGATTTCTCCAAAATTAGTCAACCTCTGTATATAAAAAAGATGTCCTTTTTGAATTTGATGAAAAATGCATGCAAGCCTTTCATACCCTAAAGAAAAACTTACCACTATTCTTATCATTATTGCTTCTGATTGGTCATTCTCATTCGAGTTGATGTGTGATGCATGTTTTGGGGCAAAAGGTTGACAAATTTTTGATAGTCATTTATTATGCAAGTTTGACCATTAACGACCTTCAATTGAATTACACCACCACTGAGAAAGAAATATTTGTTGTTGGTTTTGCATTATATAAGTCAAGGGCATATTTAGTTAGTTTTAAGGTAATTGTTCACATTGAACATTTTGCTTTAAAGTATCTTTTGACTAAACAGCATGTTAAAACTTGACTTATTTAGTGGGCACTACTCTTGTAAGAATTTTCTTATGAGATTCGAGATAAGAAGGGGAGTGAAAATATAGTTGTAGATCACTTATCTAGGTTACCCCTCTTACCTGAGAATTAACTTGTAATGAGTAATCCTACTAAAGAATTAGAGGCATTCCTGATGAATAATTGTTTGTAATATCACAAACCCTATGGTTTGCAGATATTGCCAATTATCTTGCATGTGGAATTTTATGGATTGACTTATCATTTCAATAAAATAAATGATTTCTTCATATTTGCAAACATTAATTTTAGGATGAGCCTTATTTGTTCAGGATTTATAAAGATGAGATCATCCATAGATGTGTTCTGGAGGATGAGCAAGTAAGTATGCTTCAATTTTGCCATAACTTGCATCGTGGAGGACATTTTGGAGGAAATAAAACAACTAAAAAAGTGGGTTTCTTTGGCTTAATTTTTTCAAAGATTCAAATTCCTATTATAAGTAATGTGGTTGATGCCAAAGAGTAGGCAACATAGGTAAGAGGAATGAGATGCCTTTGACTAACTTTATTCTGGTTGAAATTTTTTATGTTTGGGGAATCAATTTCATGTGACCATTCCTGATTTCTTTTGGTTTTCAATATATCTTTGATGGTGTTTATTATGTTTCTATACTGGTGGAAGCAATTCCTACTCGTGCTAATGATGCTAATGTTGTGGTTAAATTTATGAAAGACTTTTATTCTTAGCAAGCATGGCATACCACGAGTCATTATTAATGATGGATGGAGCAACTTTTGTAAGAAGATTTTTAAGAAGTTAATGCAAAATCATAGTGTGAAGCATAAAATGGCTACTCCTTATCATCCATAAACATTAGGCTATGTTGAGACTTCAAACAAGCAACTGAAAGGAATTTTGGAGAAGATGATGAACTCTTCTCAGAAAGATTGGGCGAGTCACCTTAATGAGGCATTGTAGGCTTTTAGAGTGGCATACAAGATTCCTTTGGGCATAAGTCCATTTTGATTGGTTTTTTCCAAAGCATGCCATTTTCCAGTTGAATTAGAGCACAATATGTATTGGGCAAACAAATCCCTTAACTTGGACATAGAAAAAGCCAAAAAGAAAAGGATGCTGCAAATTTTTGAGTTGGATGAGCTTTGGAATGATACTTATGAGAGTTCAAGGATTTATAAGGAAAAGGCCAAGCTCATTCATGATAGAAAGCTTGTTCGAGAGTATTTTAAGCCAGGTATGAAAGTCTTACTCTTTAACTCCCGTGTGCTTTTATTTATGTTAAAATTAAGTCACAGTTGAGTGGTCCTTTCATTATGACTTGTGTCTTTCCTTCATGAGTGGTTGAATTTCTTAACTCTAAGACCAATGAAAAATTTAAAGTGAATGGGCATAGAGTTAAGAAATATTATAAGGGTATGAAAGAGTTCAAGGAGATTGAGAGCATTTTGCTTCAAGATTCTTGAGTTCTTTCGCAACGTTCATCTAAGACGATGTTAAAGAAGCACTGTATGGAAGGCAGCCCACTGTTTAGTTTATTTTCTTTTTTATTTCTTTAATTTTTTATGTTTTATCATTTTTAGTTAAGAGATAATGTGTTTGGTATGTTTTTTTTATGTTAGTGCGGACTTTTGAAGATGAAAAATGGCTACCAGAGTGCAAAATGGGGTAAGTGTATGGTTTTATCATGCATAACCCATGCAAAAATCATGTTAGGCCATGCATTAATTGTTCTAGCATAACATTTTTGCACGGGTCAATATAGAGATGCACTAGGCCATGCAAAATGACCATAAGGTCGTGCATCTCACTATTCTGGAATGAGAATTATGCATAGGTAAAATAGAGATGCACAGGATCATGAAAAAGTAGCTTTTGTCCATGCATCTCACTATTTCCAAATATGGTTTCTTCATAGGTAAAATGGGTTTGCATGTGCACATTGAATCAGGTTGTGCAAACCAACTTAAACCAGACACACGGTTGAGTTTTTAGCACTTATCTCACAATTTTTGTCACACAAACACCTATAGTGGTTCACATCACTCCCCAAATTAGTCCCAAAACTCATTTTACTTCCTCCAATTGAGTCATACTCCATTATTACATCGAAGCACTTCACATCACACATATGCTCATCCCACATCAAGTCTCACTCTGCAAAAACTATAAGTTCTTATTTCTCAAATTTTTGTAATCTTTATTTCTTTTCTTTGAATTAATTTGATTAGCGAAGTTGTTAATTGATTTTTATGGTGTAATTTCTTTCTTACAACTCCTCTAATCTCATTCATCTAGTAATCTAAGATAATTGCTCTAAATAAATGTTAAAATTGCTTATATGAACCATAGGTTTAGATGTGTAATTTTGAGACTTGATTTGGGGTTCTTGTGCTTATTTGAGAATGTTGAATGCTTTATATTACTTGATGAATTTGGTGCAATGCGTGCACCAAATTGATGCACACAAGTTCATTTAACTATATGTTCGCCAAATGTTTAATAAAATGCCCCAATGAGTTTTTTGCATGAGTTTGAGTGTTTTAACCCTTTTAATTAAAACTAAATGATATTTTTAGTTACTCCTTAGTGGAATTGGGAATTGGCACTTGGTGTTGCTTAGTTTGTTAGTTCATTTGTCATTGATAAAAATTGTGATTATGAACTAACAATTGATTGTTGGTTGGCATTGGCAGTGCTTGGGTAGGTTTTATTTTATCTATTTTGCTGATGGATAAAAGAAAAGTCAAGGCAAAGGTACTAGCTGAAGTTAAGGGGAAGGGCAAAGAATGAGCTCGAGTGGTTAACCTACTAGCTATTCCAGGTCTGACTCCTAAGGATAGGGCATTTAAGCCCAATCACTCATTGTTGTGCTTTCATGAAAACATTACGCAAACAAGGTTTGTGGCATTGGCCAATGAGCCCTTTATGCCGCATTAGGTCATCGATTGGTTAGGCATTCAGGGTAAAAGCCTAGATGATGAGGTCCAGTGCATGGTTAATTATCTGAGTTAGAGGGATTTGTTTAATATCACTGAGTTGGCATGAAGAGAGATCAGCCTAAAGTGGGAAGACTTTCGCCTTAGTGGGTACACCATTTCACATGAGTGTCGCTGATTTTGGGGGACACTTTAGACCATATACTTAGACGAAGATTATATGGCCACAACACAAACGAGCTATTACTAACGTTACCATTGCAAACTCGGCCGATGATATTTTGGCTCAGTATACCACTAGATGGGTAGATGGAGATCAAGCAGGCAAAAGGCCACGTGTTATACATACTTTAGTATGTGTGTCATACCTCACCTTTTGGCCCATACAGTCACTACAAGGTATAGTAGAATGAGGCACATGCTACTTATCTATTTTATGTGAGCTATATGAGGAAGAATGTTTGGTGCAATGTGGCATACATTCTCCTTACGTTCTTTAAGGAGCAATCTCAAAGGAACGATACATGGCATCTAGTTGAGGGATCTTATATTATTCATTTGGAATGTGAGTTAGTAGTTTTGGATGGTATTCTTGCTATGACTAAAGATGATGCTTTGATGTTCATAGATATATAGAGGGTCAAGAATTTAGATAGTAATTGGGTAGCTCCCACCAATGAGCCATAACCACCAGCCGTATTTGAGTATGATCTAGCAGTCGAGGTCCCATAACCATCTCCTACTTTAGAACTCCCACAATCAACTGCTCCCTCCACCTTTGTAGTACCACCTAGTTTTGCTATTGGTCCATCTTCTTCAGCACAACCCCCTAATCCTCTTTCATTTTTAGATGGTAGGAGCTTTGATTTCATAGATTGAAGGTGTCTTCAGGGGGGAGATTATAGAGAGAGAGAATAAGGTTAAAGGAAGGCCACTCCATTCGAGATGCAATTCTATCGAGTGGAGGGTAATGAGTACCATATTTCATAGAATCAACAATAGATCATCCATATGCTTAGGAGTATGGAGACTTTTTGACTATAAGGAGTGGACCATCAACTCCTTGACTGAACACTGGAGGCGACAAGGTTACACTCTAACGAGGCCACCACCAAAGTCCACCAGACAATATAATATTTACTTAGATTTAGAGTCCGAGGAGGTGGATCAGTCTGAGGAATCAAAGTCTGAGTCTATTTCCGAGGAGGAGTCCGATGATGATGATAATGTGGAGGAGATTTCCTCTAACAATGATGTCGCGGGCCAATGTGGGCCCATTATCTCTTACCACCTATTTACTTTCATTTTTCTATTATTTTTGGATATTGTATGTTGTATACTATTTTATTTTCTATTTTGTTTTTATATTTGGATAACTATATTACCTTAACTTTTTGTTTCGTGATCTTCTTTGGTGTATGGTAATACAGTGATATTGTCTGGCTCGCACTCGAAGCCATTTGGCCAGAAATCTTCTATTTAGGGAAATTTTCTTTTTTCCTCTCTTTTCTTCTTTATTTTTCATTTCAACATATTAGAGATAATGTATGAAATAAGTACGTGTGTGTGTGGGAAGGGGGAGGAGTGATTTCTTGTGCTTTGAATGATTTTATTTAAATATGCCTTAAGTGAATGTGTGTTGAAATTGAGCAAAAACAAGTATTGACAATGTATTAATAGTTTATAATCTTGAACAAGTCATATTTTTTTGTAAAAAAATTTTCATTATCAATTTTCTATATGTGTTTTTGCTTTGATTTTCTTGGTTAGTGGCTAAATTTTTAGATTTGGTGATCATGAGTAAAGAGTTTTTTTTTTTTTTGGCATAATGGCATAATTAAACATCAAAATTTTAGTTAAATTTTTTATCATTTCTTATTTTGATGTTGCATGATTTGAATTTTGACAAGACATCTATAGTAATCTTAGAAATTTAACTTTACCTTTTTGAAATAGCATGCACGAAGTGCAAATAAAAAATTGCCCAAATAAGCTTTGAAAATAATTTTCTTATTAAGCTAGTTCTTGTTTTGCATAAAGCAAAATAAATTTATAGAACTCTAAATAGTGCTGTAGCTGGTTGACATTTGTAACTAGCTGAGTAACTGGGGGTCAGCACAACAAAGTGTTTACCTTCACATAAAAAGGCTAGTAATGTAGTCAGTTAAGTCAGGCTCCTTAAAATAAAAAAAGAAACGAATAAGTGCATGAACTTAAAAATAAAAAAAATTTTCATGACATGTATGTTGTTTTAAAAAGGGTTGAGTTGGTTCTTGAATATGAAAATTTATACTTGCCTTGTTGTAATTATGTATCATTGAAGAAATATGCTTAGTTATTTAGCTTTAGTTTTGATGTTTAGGGATGCTATAATGTCACTAAGATTTTTAAAATTGATTTCTAAGTCTAGGATTTAGTTAGCTAACTAAGAGAATTTTGACTTTGATCTATATGAACGATTGTTGAAAATTTGGTTTCATGTGACTTGATTGAGAGAGTTTATTTATCAATGCATTACTGAGATTCTGTATTACTTAAGGACAAGAAAAGGCAAAAGTATGAGGGACTTATTATGGCCATAATTTTCTAAAATTTTCCTCCATATTTGGGTACATTTATCTCCAAAAATTGCATTTAATACATTTGTTTAAGTGATTTTCAATTAAATATAGGAATCATTGCAAAATTAGGTTTTTAAAGTAAAAGATAAGATTCCTAAGCATGCAAGTACAATGGAGCAATTTTTATGAGGATTCAAGTGCCAAGGCATATGCATGGGTCATGCAAAATGGTGTTTTGCTCATACATATGGAGTTTAAGTCATGTGCATCACTGCCCTGAAATGTCATGTTTGCACTGGTCGTGTAAATGTTGGTTTTGGCCATGTAGATAACATTATGGTTATGCATTTCTTTGGGTAAAGTTCAGTATCTACATGGGCTTTAAGGGTTTGCATGGGGCTGTGTAGATCAGTTTTGCTCGTGCAAACCAGTCAAGTTTTACATGTATAAAATGCAATTTTTTTCTATGTTTTAGGTATCATTCCATACCTAAAAATGATTATAGTGCTAGATATTTACTTCTTTAAGGGTTTGTACTGAGATTTACTCAATCGAACACTAGATTTATGTAGATTTAAGTTTTTCTTCATGAATTTGGCTTGTAAGGAGTATGGCTATAATTCTTCAAGAGACTGAAGAATTTTATGCAATTTCCTTTAAGGTTTAATTCATCTACTAATTTGTTTAATTGTTCATTGGGTTTTTATATTAAGAGATTAAACAGGATTCCTTTGATGATTAATGAAAATTTATTGATGGATTCTTCCACTATGAGCTAAATTTTCTTTTTCTTAGGATTTGTATGAGATAAGTCATGATATGAACATTATTGTTTGGGTTTTTTTTATTATGCATTCCTTTTACTTAATTGAATTGATTGTTTGATTATGAACATTAGATTGATCACCTATTCATTTGATTAACGGTTTGGATGATGGAATGAGAGTTGAAATCAAAACTCGAAACCCATTCAATTAGGATTCTAAAATGAATTAGAGATATAAGTTTTAGGATTAACTTCAATTTTTGATGCATGTTTTTGCTAGATTATTTCAATGAATGCGATAGCTAATAGGATAACTCCCAGAGAATGATTGTTGATAATTTCCAATTAGACCTATTTTTTACCCCATTTCTTGGCCATTATCCATGATAAATTGAATTTAATTCGTTTTTTTTAGTATATTTTTAGCTATTTTCAAGTGAATACTATTCTGAAGCTTTGTGGTGAATATTAAGTATTGGGTCAAAAACCATAGTAAAAAGGGCCATTTTTAGCAATAGAGCACATCAGAAGAGCTCAGGGGCATGCCTTACCATCATAAATGTTGTCCATGAGTTAGGGAATAGCTACTCGACTGCAACAGCCAAGAAACTTGTAGTTTTGAAGGTTACTGGTAGGCTCACGGACCATTAATGTTGCTTATGAGATAAGGGATGGTTATTGTACTAAACTTCGAAAAGATGGAATTTTGGGGCGTATGGGCTAAACTCACGACCCATGAGGGTTCCCATGAGCACACTAAAAACTGCAGTATAAAAGTTAGGTAAAATAGAGAAAAGGGGCATTTATAGGAGTTTGGACCTTGGACTTACCTAAGGACCCTAGAGTCGCCAAGAACTAAGAAAGAGCAGGTCAAGGGAGAATTTTGAGGTGGAGTAACACACTTTTATCCAAGATGGAGTAAGGTTATTAAGGGATTGGAGGATATAGCTAGACTTCTTCATGTGTTTCTTAGTTTCTCACTTTATTCTCTTAATTTCTTTTTCTTTTCTTGTAGTTATGAGCTAAATATCATTTTTCTACCTAGATTAGACAAGTTTTAATTACTTTGAATGGTCTAATCAATAATTTTCTCAATGAAATTGAAGTTTTGTATCATTTTGTGCCTTTGACCAAAAATTTTTTGCCTGTTACATAGCAATGTATGCTTGCTTGTAATGGATATTGTTCTTTCTTTGTTAGAGATAGAAAGATTGAGCTTAGTACACTCTTAGGCACATGGATTTTTTTATGATTGCTAGAGATAGATTCACAAACACCTAGGGTTTTTCATTTTATTCCTTTGAATGCTTAATGCTTTGCCTATTTGAATGGGTTTGTAAAGAGATTCTTTTTCCATTACTTAGGGATTTGGGTTTTAAACTCTTAAGAAAGGGTTAAAGTTTTGAAAGATTACCCATTTGATATTTGGTTGAAATTTCATTGGTTTTTGATTTGCCTTAGAATTATGATTAAAATGAGTCGAAGTTTAAATCAATGCTCTTTCTCATTATTGTTCATCTTGAATCTTGTATCTTCTTGCATTTACTTGACTAGTGCAGTTAGTTACATTTAAATATTTAGTTAAAAGTCAACCAAAACAAATGATTATTGTGAGTTAGATAATAGTAGAGGAGAGTGAGCTAGCACTTGATTGTTTGCCCAATTTATTCCCTTGGGAGAATGATATCAAGAGTCACTCAGATTTACTATTTGGTATGACCCCGTGCACTTGTAGGTGTTGCAGTCTGCACGCATCAAGTTTTTGGTGCCATTGTCAGAGATTAAATTTTTCTTGATAACAGTCAACATTAGTGAAAAATATGAGGATATTAATTTAGCCTTTTGTTTTCTTTTTATTTAATTGTGTTGTTTTTTATTTCTCTTTTTAGGCACTCTTACTTGAATAGAGCTAACTCCTTAGGTATAGTTCCTTATGATCCAAAAATTCAATGGACCTTGAGGAGAAAAAGACAAGCAAGGAAGTTAGCTTTGGTCGAAGGCAATCCAAACTCAGAAGTGCAAGACAATGATTTGGTTCGAGGATTCGAGGGAAGCACCAAGGGGGGGAATTAGAAGTGCTCGAGGGAGAAATGAAGGGAAATGGAGTTGGAGTTGGGGACGAAAATGGTGATGGAAATAGAAACTCCGTTGGAGATAGAAATGGTGAAGGTAATGAGTGTTAAATTAGGAATGAGGCTTGAAATGGTAATAAAGTTTCGATACTAATAACCATGCAAGAATTTTTTAGAGTGGACCTAAATGATGTTGGGGGTCCAATATAAAGGCCATTGGTTAATATGAATAACTTCAAAATGAAACTGACTATCATTCAATCATGCCAATATGGAGGTTTGGCCCATGAAAAACCTCATACCCATTTAGATTAATTTATGGAGATTTGTGGAACCTTTAAAATGAATAGGGTGATGAAAAATGCAATGAAGTTAAGGTTGTTTCCTTTCTCACTTTGGGAAAACCCAAAGAAATGGCTTAAATCTTTCCCACCAGGTCATTTCACTACTCGGGACCAATTGGCAGAAGCATTCTTGGAGAGATACTTTCCTCTCGCCAAGACTACCAAGCTAAGGCATGAAATCTCCTCTTTCACCCAAACTGAAGGGGAGTCACTCTATGGCGGATGGGAAAGTTTTAAGGACTTCCTTTTGAAATGTCCCCATCATAGCTTCTCATTGTGGTAAAAATATAAACCTTCAAAAATTGCTTAACTTATAATAATAAGCAAAACTAGATATCCGATGGAGGTGGATCTTTGGGGCATAACACTCTAGAGGAGATAATAGATTTAATTGAAGAAATGTCCCTTTCCTATTACCAATAGATACCTTTTCCTAAAGACCTTCTAAGGTTGAGAGCACTGGATGCTCATGCTGTTGACACAGTTGCCTCACTATCAGTTCAAGTAGGGGCTTTAAATAAGAGATTCGACACTTTTACCTTGGGCACTTCTAGGCACTAAGCAATGTTTTATGAGAATTATTGTGGTGGCCACTACATTCATGAGTGTAACATGGTTTGGGTAAGTGGGTGTAATGGAGGTCAATAGCAAGTCAACTTTGTAGGGAGGGATGCAAAGGAACACTCAAAATAATAATAATAGCCCCTACTTAAATACCTATAATATCGAGTTGAAGGACCATCTAAACTTCTCATGGAGGGACCAAAATGATCAAAGAGGCTATCCACAAGATTTTAAACAAAGGATTCTAATGCAAGCCTAACCTCCTGCCCCCTAAGAATGACTCTCTTGAAGAAACCATGGAGAAATTCGTCCAATTTATGGAAACAAGATTTTAAAATGAAGAAGCCATCAATAGGAGTACCCAAACCTCCTTACAAAATCTTGAGACCTAAATGGGTCAAATAGCAAAAATGTTAAGTGAGAGGCAACCAGATACTTTATTAAGTAACACAGAGGTAAATCCTAGGGTGAAGCTCAAAGCCATCACTCTTAGGAGTGGGAGAAATTTGAAGGAGGTTGACCAAAGTTATGGTCCAAGTGGATGAGTGGGTTGAAAAGGAGGGTGGAAGTGAGAAGCCGAATAAGGAGGAAGCTCAAGAGAAAGAAGATGCAAGACCTAAATCTCCAGTTCTGGAATACAAGCCTCGTGTGCCATGTCTGGTGAGGCTTATGCAAAGTTCATTGGACCCTGACTATGGTAAATTTCTTTCCCTTTTCAAGTAATTGCATATTAATATTCCTTTGGTAGATGCTCTTTTTTAGATTTTGAAGTATGCTAAATTCTTAAAGAAATTTCTAGTAAAAATGGTAAGTTTAAGGAAGTTTCAGTTGTCTAACTCTCAGAGGAGATTTCTATGAATTTCAAAAAGCTACCCCAAAAGCTTAAGGATCTAAGGACTTTTATTATCCCTTGCACTTTATGTAGCTTAGAAATTGAAAAATCTTTGGCCAATCTTGGGTCTAGTGTTAGTCTAATACCATGCAAAGTCTTTAAGGCTTTAGGTTTAGGTGAGCCCAAGAAAACACATTTTAGCATCCAATTAGTGGATAAGTCTGTTATTTACCCAAAGGTGGTCATAAAGGATGTATTGGACTAGATCGATCATTTTGTTTTTCCTATTGATTTTGTTGATGTGGAAATAGAGGATAACGTAGACAACTCACTCATTGAGGGCAAGCCATCTTTGCCACAACCTGTGCCATCATTGATGTGTATGAGGGCAAATTGACCCTTTGAGTTAGGGATGAAAGCATTGTCTTTCGACTCCCATGATAACATGTACACACACTCACCTTTGAATAAGTTAATTTTTATGCCTATTATTGAAAATGAAAGTTCAAAGGATGAGTTGAGTGTGGTTCACAATATTATTATTGAGTGTGTTAACCAATAGGAAAAACAAGAGTTAGTGTGCAAGAAATAAATGTTAAAGGAACCCCCAAAGGAGAAGGAAAGGAAGTCTAAGAAAGTGGGAAAGAAAAAGGGGGTTAAGAAGGTTAATAAAAAGAGTAAGGCAAAGCTTAAACATGGAGACAAGGTATGATTACCTAAAGCTTTCATTAAGTCTTGTGTGAAAATGATAAACTCAAGTCTCCATGGAACCATCAATTTTGTATGCTTAGGCCTAGAGAAATTTGGGTTCCATGGAGGATACAATGAGTCATTGGAGGAGGGGTGAAAGCCCTACCTAACGTTTAATTAAGAAGATGTTAAAGAAGCACTTGGTGGGAGGAAACCCATCGGTTTAATGTTGAATTAGTTCCGTTTTGTTTTTACTTAGTTTTCTTAATTTTTATGAGTGAAAAAGAGATATGGTGCTTGATCTTAAGGTTGTGCATGTCTTTTGAGGCTTCAATTATTAAGGAATGGTAAGTGGTTCGGTCCATGGGATGCACCAAAAACCATGGAATGAACCAAAGGGGTAAGTTAGAGCTTAAATATTGAAAATTATGGGTTTTTAGGTCTCACAGCCTATGAGTATAGCCCGTGAGACAAGGATAAATATTGTGCTTAGTAATTTTAGAAAAAATAGCTATATGCTATCTCACGGTCCGTGAAGGGTGCCCATGAGCCAAGCCTAAGCTACTATGTAAAATGGAAAATTCTATGGAAAATGGTTCACGGTCTAGTCTCATGACTCATGAGAGGTGCCTGTGAGCCAGACCCCACCTACTGTTTTCTAAAAAGCCTCACAGGCAGTGCTCATGGCCAAGTCTCATGGCTTATGAGTGTGCTTGTGAGGTCAATATTTCTAGGTTTTTGTAGGGCCATCTCACTTAAAGTTACCCTATTTTAAGCCACAAAAATGTGCCAACGGCCCCAATTTTCCCCATTTATCAATAAATATCAAACATTCACCACTAAAATACTCTCTAACACTCAAACTCAAAGATTCAAGGAAAAATATTTCAAAGCTTCTCTAAGATTTTAAGCATCAATTCAAGGTTTTTCTCTCTTTTAATTTTTCCTTTACTTATTCATAGCTTAGTTTTTTTTTAGGTATTGTGTAGAAATTGCAGGCTAGGTTTACTTTCTTTAATTTTATTGAAATTAGTTCAATATTGCATGTTTAAATCTTGTTATTTTATGATTAATTTCTCATTTTATGCATTGATTGTGGTTCTTTGAGTTTTAGTTCTATTTTAGGGGTTTTTATGTCCAATTTTTTTTTTTGGAAACATTTGAGTTAATTAAAGGTTGAAATTCCTTGAATCTTTGTTTATTTTTCAATTTCCATGATTTGGAAGTAATGTGGTGTTTTATTTGCAAGTTTGGGGGTGGTTTGATTTTGTGTGTACAACGTGTTTGACAAAATGCCAAAGTGAGTTAGGGGTCTAATTTTTCATGAAATTTCACACATTTTGTGTTGTTTTGACTTGAAGGGAAACCTCCTCTTAGTTTGCTTCGATTTGATGGTATGCATGACACACCAAGCACTGTGTCCTTAATTTCCATATTTGTTGTGATTTTGTGCAAAGTATGGAAGGTGTTGGTGTGTGATATGCCTAAATTTCATTTGATAAATTGCTTAAGTGAGTTGGGGGGGAAAATTTTGCATAAAAATTCAAAACATTTATGATTGATTACTTTAGAGGATGATACCCCCCTTTCATAATGTGGAGTTTTTGGCATGAACACACCACACTATGCACCTAAAAGCTTTCTTTGCCTATGCTATCATTTATGGCTTATGCCAATATTCTATGTGTGGGGGTTGGGACTTGAGTGGGGTGCTGGGGCCATTGCTTGCATGGTTTTTTTTTTTTATTTTTACATGTTGGTAATGATATACTTTTAGCCATTTCCATGCAAAAAATTTTCCAACTAACCATTAACAACCTTGCTTTTGTTTTGTACCTTTTATGTCTATTTGTTGTTTTATAGCTCATGGCACCAAAGAAGGGAGAACTCTCATCATTATTCTCTAAGGCCACCAGTAAGTACCCGACCTCTTCCTCACCTCCATAGAAGCAAAATAAAAAGAAGAAAGAGCTTGCTCGGAAACCTCCTCCACCACCACATCCCGCCAGACAACCAAGGGGACAATTTGCTCTATAACCTTGACCATCCATGTATACAATTTATTGAGAAATGATAGAAGGAAAGGTTAAGAAATTTAGGGAACATGCCCTTTTATTCCTACTATGCGCTGGATTGGGATTCATTGGCCAATATTCTTGAAATTGAGTAGTTACGGTTCATGTTTAGGAAGCCTAGTTGGAAACAATTATACAAGATCAAGGACCAAGACTATAGGGAGCTCACCTTGAATTAGCCAAAGAAATAGTCCAACTAGTATAATTAGGATGTCACCTTCCAATTAGGTCTTTAGGACCATGTGAAGAGTGTACAGGACTTGGTCATAGGTTTTGGTTTATACAAGCTAGAAGAGATCTCTACTAGAATATAAAGGTAATTCACTCCATAACTTCCTCCTATATCTTTAGTATGGTCAAGTTGAACTATGGGTGGGTGGAAATCTAGGGTGAGCAAAGTGTCTAGATTCAAGGATCTGACATTGTGATATGCCCATTATGTCACTAGTCACTCCATTTCTCCGTGGTCTGGTTTGGGAGGTCACGTCACCACTACCGATTTAGTCTTCCTTTACTACATGAAGGAAAATGAGAGATGCAATGTGGCATACTCTTTGATTTGGATGTTGAATGATGTTGCATAAAGGGATTCTTCATGATGTCTACATGAAGGTTCTTACATCACTCTGAAGGGCGAATACGGAGTCGCGCAACGGAAGACCGAATGCTGTCCAGAATTAGACAGCACTACTGTGTGAACAATAACAGTTCAATTTTTTTTAATAAAACATTTGCCATGCCAAAACACTTTTGACATGGTATGGTTTAGATATTCATTAAACTCTTTAACAAATAAGTAAACCAAAAAGGACCCATACTCAACATGAAGGATCTATCCAATTATTGTGCAAAACACAATAGAAATGAAGAAGGTTTAGAACGTATAAAATACCTCTCGCCCTCCTTCATTAAGCTCCCAAAATGTGAAGCCTCTAGCTTGAGACATACCTAACTTTTCCCAAAGTCTTATTCTCCACCTCTTTTCAAGAAGCTTGAATCCTTTATCATTGGAATCACCTAAATGATTTGATTCTTATTTCTTTACTTAAGAACTTGAGACTTTGAGGATGGCTTTAGACTTTGATGCTTCATCAAACTCCCTTCCCAAGGTTTATTGAAAATAAGTTTGAGATTGAAGAATTATTCTTCAATCTAAACTTCCTCTCAAATTTTGGTGAGAATTTAAAGCTTTCTCTCTCTAACTCTTAGAGAGCTTCTCTCTCTAAACCATTGGAGAAGATGATGAATAGTGAATATGAAACTTATCAACTCACTTAGGCAAAATATGGCAGCCCCAAAAGTATTTATACCCATACTTCATCAACTTTATATCACCTAACTTAATAAATGATAAGTGATGATGTGGGTTACATGTGCTAGTATGCCATTGGCTTAAATTGACTAAGTAATTAGTCAACAAGTTAATGTAATTAGCATATGTAATCAGTAGGAATCGTCTTTGCCAAATAAT
>CAOJBK010846818.1:0-13607 GCA_948294925.1 Codiaeum variegatum | reverse complement strand
TATAAATATTCTTTAAGTTGAAAAAATTCCTAGTATTGAACGTATATATGTCCCTTAAGTATTCTGTAGGGAATCTATTCTTAAAGAGTTTGAGAATATGAGTGACAGATTGCACTTTTAACAGATGCTTTAAAGGTTGTTTATGGTCATAGGATTATTGGTAAGGACGTCATTAATTTAGAAAACCATCACCTCTATTGTCATCCATGATTAGTATTTGATACTTATTGGTATGGAGGTAGTGAGTCCCAAGCTACAAACATTTGATGTCATGATAACACGTGAGCACTCTCATGAGATGAGTAAGTTGAACAATGATGTTAGATGATGGATACATGGGTCGTTACCCACCAGTCAATATCCCATCATCTAAATCATGATTGTGCATATAATCCTTAGACTTGAGGTGACATGTTATCTAGATATTGGTGGCTATGGTTTTTTATTGCTTACATACTGATGCTAGTCATGTATTGGTATATGGAATGTGGTAGCCATAATCAGTGGTATATTGAGATAAGTATTTAACCAAGAAAGGATTCATTAACATAGGTAACCAAGGAAGGAATCCTATGACTTCTAACTGTTCTTGATATGCAAATCCCTGGCCATGGTGGATAAGGTTCAATAGAAATAGTTTCTAGTTGGAACCGATTTATCGAGAACTCACACCAGATAGAAGTCATATGATCTAGCACATAGGGTTTGACTTCTTCCATGACCCTAGCTAAGATCAGAAATCTGTAATGAAGGGATTTGAGTGCACAGTAATTATGATTGAGACATTCATGCTAATGTCGAGGATATGATCACTGACATTCATTTCTAATTGGGTAGTCACAATATGTTATGCTAGAAGTCACTCACGACTTATGGGACTAAGTGTGTAATTAGGTTAACACACTTAGTGGGAAGAAAAGAGTTTTCTTTATTCTGTTACTAATTAGAACATGAACCTAGTAAGTCACATACCAAATAGTGATTCTTATTAGCTTTTATGAATCATATTAATAATTAATTAAAGAGTTTAATTAATTATTAATGATGAGTAACTTAAACATGTAATTAAATTTATAAAGATATTAGCAAGTCTTGATGTTTAATTATCAAAATGGTAATTTCCATTAAGTCTTAGTTTGAATGAGATACAAATGGGTATGCCTAATTGAAATGGTTTTGGACAAACAATAAAATAATTAAGCTTAACATGAGATGTTAGCTTAATCCATATGAGATGTGTTTAATTAAGTTTTAAAGATAATTCCTACTAATTATAGTCTTAATATTATTGATTAATTGACTAATCATAGTCAATAAGTCAACGAGACACAATTTCATTTTTTCCTCATTAATTTAAAGAAAAGGAAGAAAGTGGGTGTGGGCTATAAAAGGAGGCTTGCTTCATCTTTTTGCCTAAGAAAGATTATACAATCACTGTTCATCATCTTCTTCCTCTAAGAGTTAGAGAGAGAAAGCTTAAAATTCACACCAAATTGTGAGAGTGAGTTTGTTTTGAAAAATAATTCTTCAAATACAAACTCATCTTTAATTAACCCTTTGAGAAATGAGTGTGGAGAAGCATTCAAGTCAAAATCCATCCTCAAGTCTCTAGTTCTCAAGTAAACGAACAAGGATCAAATATTTGGGTAACCAAAGAGAAAAGATTCAAGCTTCTTGAAGAGAATTGGAGAATAAGCATTTGGAAAAAGCTAGGTATGTCTCAAGCTAGAGGCTTCACACTTGAGGAGCTTAACGAAGGAGGGTGAGAGGTATTTTTGCTTCTAACCTTTCTTTGTTCAACTTGTGTTTTGCACACAATTGGTGAGATTATCCATGGCTGAAGTTATGAGTCCTTTCATAGGTTTAGACATTAGTCAAAGAGTTTGATAAATGACTAAACCCTTTATGTCAAAAGAGTTTTGACATAGAATTTGATTTTCAAAGTGTTTGAAATTTCAAATGATTTTGCCAAAAGAGTTTTGACAAAATAATTTTACTCAAACCCTAGGTTTGTCAAAGTTTCAAAGAGTTTGAAATATTGCCTAACCTAGTTTTGTTAAAAGAGTTTTAACAAAGTTTAGTTTTCAAAAAAGTTTTGAAATTCGGAACTCCTTTTCCCTAAGGGGATTACGATTCCATTTTAAGCTTCAGATGCACGACTCGTTAATTTCACCCTTCAACTACATCAAAATCCATAATGCTTGAGAATTTAACAAAAATTTTGAAGCTTAACTATGCCATAATATCAAAGAAATTTTTTACCCATGATTTCCCAATTCAAAACTTAGTCGCTAACTAACAAAATTGAAATAATTACCTATAAGAACAATTGATTTTGAAATTTTTTTGACAAAAAACATAACTCAAGAGAGATTGGAGATTATCAATACATTGTCAACACTTATTTTTACTTGATTTCAATCATGCAATCATTCAGAGCATATAAAATAAAACATTAAGCGCAAGAAAACAACCCCCCCCCCCCCCTTTCTCTTTGTTTCACACAATGTCCCTGTTGTTTTGAAAGTAAAAAATAAAGAACAAAGAGAGGGAAAAAGAAAACTACCTTGAATAGATAATTTTTGGCAAAAAGGGCTCCAAGTATGAGCTTGGCAGTGCCATTGTATTACCATACACAATAGGAGCTCAACAAAAAGATTAGAGTAATACAGTTATCCAAAAATAAAAATAAACACAAAAAATATAAAATAAAATCCAAAGTATAGTTACCTAAAAGAAATAAAAGAAAAATAACAAAATAAAGATAAAAGAAATGGTCACGAGACAATAGCCATCACTGGCCGGCAACATCGTCATCGTCGGAGGAGATCTCTTCCACATCATCGTCCCTATAATCAAACTCCTGATAACCAAACTGATCATCTTCCTCAGATTCTAAATCTGAGTAAATCTTGTATCTCCGAGTGGACTTCGACGGTGGTCTAGATGGAGTGTACCCATTTGTCCTCTAATAATCCATCAAAGAGTTGATGGTCCATTCCATGTAGTCCTGGTTCCTCCTAAGCAAATGGATCATCTGCTCATGAGTGTGCATCATGTGGTGCTCGTTGCTCTCGACTTAGCAAAATTGACACTCAAGAGGGGTATCCTTTCTCTCATCCTTCCCTTTCTCTCTATAATCACCTCCAGGTAAGCATCTCTAGTCAATAAAACCAAAAGCTCTACCAACTATTTATGAAGGAGGGTTAAGTTGTGGAGCTAAAGTCAATGGTCCAACGATAGTAGAAGGAGGTAATGCTGAGGAAGAAGGAGATGATGATGGAGGCATAGATAGAGGAGGTGCAACCTCAGCTGCAGTATCATACACAAGAAGTTTCAGAGGCGGTGGCTCAGGAGTAGCCCAATTACGGTCCAAATTTTGGACCCCTTTCAACATCCATTTATACAGAAGGACCACATGAAGTCATCGTCGGGATACCATCCAGAACTCCCAATTTTTGGCCTAAATGCGTAATATCTCCCCCAACCAAGTGTCCATCGATCCTCCTAAATTGCTCCTTAAAGAATTTCAAGACTAAATAACTCACATTACAATGTAAATTTTCTCTCAAGCAACCCAAATAGAAAAAAATCTATAGATTGCATGTGCTTGGTGCTATTATACTTGGCAATGAAAGTATGCACCAATAGATGATGAATTACTCACATACTAAATTCATTGTAACATGTGGCCTTACATTCTCTTACCTCAAATATTCCCCCTTAAATTGTATACCTACGCCATATGTCATCAGTCTGGTTCTCCATTGTGAAATCAGTGATAGCTCAGTGATACTCCGAGGAGTTGATTGTTGCCTCTGTATAAAGCCCAAAGTGCCATCCAAAATCATTGACACTCATATGGAAATGTGTGCCTTTAAGCGTAAAATTGACCCACTTATTCCAATCATATCGTTTACCCTTAAAGGTGCAATAGAACTCTAGGGTAAGCTACTTCCAAGCCATCTTCATATATTAAACAGATTTTGCCATCCTGACTATTCAGTAAAGTGCATCAGCCCGTTATCTAACCCAGTGCCTTGAAGGCTTACCCAATGAACTACCCAATGCACCATGAAAGTCTTGTTGCCTAAGGCCATAAATCAGGTCTGAGTTGTGTGATCATGGAATCTCAATAAAGGATGGTTGGACCTGAATGCTCCATTTAGTAATGCGGGAGGTGGTATGGCTAGCAGATTCACCATTCTAGCTCTCTTTTTCTCCTTGCCCTTGTCTTTGGCCTAAACTATCGCTTTGCCTTTGCCCTTATCTATCTGGAAAATAAACACAACAAACCAAGCCAAGAAAAAACAATGCTAAACATACTCCATTGTTAGTTTAGCAACACAATGTTCAAACAATGAGAAAATAATCTAACTAACTAACACTAAGTGTCAATGCCCAATTCCTTCAAGGAATATCTAAAAATAAAATTTAAGTTCAAATGCAATGCAGAAAACACTCAAAATCGTGAAAAAAACTCATTGGGCCACTTCATTAAACATTTGGTGTGCATAATGTTTGAACAATGGTTGGGCAACAATGTCCATAACCCAACACTCCAAATTCAACAAACAAGCAACAAAAATCAATCCACGTATATCAATTCAAAATTTAAGCCCATAAATTAGAACTCAACCTAGGGTTCATAAGAAATTTAAGCAAACATTAAGAACAAATCCCCTAGGTTACTAAATTAATTGGATTAAGTGCGTTATATGAAAACAAATTAATCAAAAATAATTAAATTATAACCCCTAAACCAATTAATTCAAAGAAAAATAATGAAATTGTAAAAATTTTAGCAATTGAGAATTTACCATTTATGGTGGAGACTTGATACAAATATATGTGTATATGAGCTTGAGATGTTCATGATAAACAAACAAAGATGCAAAAGGGGTAATGGATGATTTGTGGTGAAGATTGAGTATGAGGGAGGTTTGTGATACTATTCGTAGGGGTGTGTTTGTGGGTTGCGAGTGAAGTATGCCTATAACTTACCAGCGGTACGACTTTAAATATGATATGCACGGGCTAAATGGCTTTGTATGGACTCGAGCATATCTCATATACCCATGCAAAAATGGCAAAAATGACACAGAGAAACGTATGGCCATTTGGCCTGTTTGTACGGCCTATGTTTCAATTTAGTCGATACAAAAATATTTTTTCAATATAGTGGGATGTACGGCATGGGAACAAATTTATATGGCCTTGTGCATCCTTAATGACCAGTGCATATCTATGGACTGGCCAAACAATTATGCACGAGTCACGCACGATAAAAACATAACTTACCCAAATTTTTGCACTTTTTTTTACCATTTTTTTTGTATACAAAAACATGCACAATCACACATAAAAGATACTATATGCATTATCTCATAATAAAGAAGGATAAAAACATTTTAAAAAAATCAAAGAAAATAAATATGAAAAACAAACTAAACGGTGGGTTGCCTCCCACCCAGTTCTTCTTTAACGTCGTTTTAGTTGGACGTTAAGGTAGGATTAACCTACCTCAGAGGAATTAAACCTCTCAGCATGGAACCCAAATTTGTTACTTTTGAAACAAGACATTCCATGGGTTCCATTACAACATTCTTTCAAATTTTACAAGCAAGACTCAACAATAGATTTAGGTAATTAAACAAGATTTCATTTTCCATTCAACATTTTCCTCTTTTTCATACCTTTCTTGCCTGATTTTGGCTTACCCTTATTTTGACATTCATTCTTACATTCATGTTTTAGTATGCTTAAGTCAGTTCATTCTCCACCATAATTGAAGGCATGTTCTCATCCTGAGGTCTATCTACCTCTTTTTCCTGTATAACACAACAATTAATAGAAACATTATCAAACATGTATGAATTATCATTCAATGGTTTCAGATAAATGGACTTGCTCTTGTGTGATAGTGTGTGCATAAATTTTTGGTATTGGAAAACTACTTGATCATTACCCACTCTTAGGGTCAATTTGCCCTTATAAACAATTTGCATAAATCAATAAGGAAAATAAATTTCCCTACCTTAACCTAGATCTTTAAAAACTTTTAGGGGCATAACACTAGCACTTTCCCTGAAGTCAATTAATGCTTTATCAATATTCAAGCAACCTAAAAGACAAGGAATCATAAAACTCCATGGATCTTGAAGCTTTTGAGGTAGATTCATGAGATTACAAAAGCTTTCTTCCGACAGTTTCACCATGGACACCCTCCAATATCTCATTCTTCTTAACCAACTCCTCCAAGATTTTCACATACTTTGGCATATGCATCAAAGAATTGACTAAAGGCAAATTTATATGTAATTGCTTAAAAGGAGATAAGAGTTTACCTAGCTGGGTGTCCATTCATTTTTGCATTAATCGTGCAGGGAAAGGAATAGGAGGTGCATATTTAGATAAATCAATCTCAAAGTCTATGCATTCCTCCTTCATCTCATCCAACTCTTCAACATGCTCACCCGTAACCTCTACCATTACCTTTTCTTTCTCACCTTCATCTTAGCTAAGGACCCTAATAGCTTTAGCTTACTCAGGATAGCTAAGTAGCTTTCCCCTTTGATTAACTTGTAATTGAGCGGTCACTGTGCCAACTTGAGTCTCTATCCTATTCACTAATGTGTCAATGGAATCAAGTCTTCTATTAATGGCCTATTACGCTTGAGTGCTAGCTTGAATGAAGTTGTTCAAGCTATTCTCCCTAGTAGAGAAACATTGACCAAAATTAGAAGATTCTCCTTGGTTTTGCTGCCCACGTTGCATCATTTGAAACTGGGGTTATTGTTGCTGAGGTTGTTGTTGTTGGTTATTATTTCTCCAACTAGGGTTATATGTGTTTGAGTAAGGATCATTTCAAGCCTTTGGTTGAAATCCATCCAAAGCTTTTACTTCCTCAGTTTCACCATCAAAAGATTCATAGCTCGAAGGGAAAAAATTATCTCCATGGCAAAAAATGCCATAAACCCCACAAACTTAATATTGTACGAGCATGTTTCCCTTCCTTGAAAACATCTGAACTTAGCGAGTTAACTCGGCTATTTACATAGCCATATCCTTATTTTGGACACCATCTTACCCACCAATTCTCCTTCCACGTACACTTTTCTACTGGGAGTTAGCTTCGAGCATCTCATATAGTTGGAATGCCTCCTTAGCAATTATCTCACTCATAGACCCACCTGTTGCATTGTCCACTATACCTTGGCTCTGATATGTAAGCCCATTTTAAAAGAACTAGTTTAGAAGTTGTAGTGGGTAATGATGGTGTGGACATTGGACTTGCAACATCTTAAATCTTTCCCATGCCTCATGAAAAGGCTCCCCTTCCATTTGCAAGAATGTTGCAATCTTAATTCAAAGATCAACCATCTTTTGATGGGAATAGAACTTTTCTATGAAGTTGTTGTAGCTCCTCCCAAATTGTGAGGTAATCAGGAGGGAGGGTCATGAGCCAAGTCTTTGCGGTATCCTTGAGGGTATACGAAAAACACCTCATCTTTAATTGATCTTCCCTTAAACCTTATAGAGGTATGTTCTGAATGATAGAGCAGAAATCCCTTATAAAGTTGAGGGGATCCTCATTAGCCACTCCATAGAATGACAATAACATATTGTAGTGAATTATTTTAATCTCATAGTTTCTGGATTTCGTGTCCAAACGGATGCATAAGGTTTTTGTATTAATTATCAGCTTGGTAAACTCCTTTATTAACCTTCTTTGATCCCCTATGATTCTTGGAGGGTCAGAAACTCTTTACTCCATGTGGCCTAGATGTTCTTTATCAATTATCTCTTTCCCCCCTCTGATTTTTAGGTGGGATGACGATGTTTGCTGGATCACCCGTGTTGTTCAACCTTTTGTTCTCTACTTTGATTTTGTGCATATTATCAATGTAAGTAAGAATTTATCCTTCAATATATCTTATCAATGTAAGTAAGAATTTATCCTTCAATATATCTTCTTTCATGCATAGAATATGGAAAATAAAAATAAAAGAAAAAGCAGCAAACTTAAAATAAAAGTATTCACAAAGAAATTAACAAATAACTCATTGCAAGTTCCCCGACACCGACGCCAAACACTTATTCCCTACAAAATATACTGGCTGAAAGCGATCGCAAGTATTTGGACTATCATAGTATAGAATGAGCACTCAAGGTCATATTCTCTCGTGCAACTTGCTATTGGTTACTTATTTGTTTCAAAATCACAAGGAAAATAAAATTAATTTGGTCTTTGTAAGAAAAATAATAGTTAATCGAACAGCAAATAAAGTAAAGGATGTAAAAATGCAAATGATATGAGAGTCTAGAGATTTAACGATCCATAGTCAATCGTCTATGAACCTTTCACAATCAGGTCAATCAATTATGCCACACGATTCAATATTTCAACACAATCATTCACTAGAACTTATCCTATTAGCTATCATATTCATTGAAATAATCTAGTAAATACATGCATCAATAATAGAATTAAACCCTAAAACTTGTATTTTTAATTCGTTTTAGAATCCTAATTGAATGAGTTTCGGCTTCAGATTTCCACTATCGCTCCATCATCAAAATCCTCAATCAAACAAATTGGTGATCAAGCAATTGTTTATAGTCAAGCGGTCAATTCAATTAAGCATAAACATGGCATAATCAAAAGACTCAAACACTCATGTTCATATCATGGCTATTTCATTTAAATCCTTAGATCAAAGAGAAATTTGGCTCATAATTGTATAAAACTTCAATGTACTATCATTAATTATCATGAGAAATATGTTTAATCTCTTAATACAAGAAAATTCTCGATCTCTTGAAGAATTTCCAGCCAAATTTTAATGAAAATTAACTAAATCTAAGAAAACCAAGTGAAATCTAAGGGAAAATATGCTCAAAACCCTAAAGGACCTCAAGATCTATCTCTTAATCTCCAATTCATTATAGAATTTTATACCGAAATTGAGTAAAAATCATGCTTTTATACTGCCATGCCAGCCTATTTGTACGGCCTGACTGGCTTCGCATGACCTTATACGAATGACTTTATCTCTTGCGATTGATTCATAATCACTCAGAGATACATACATCCCAAACTCATCCGTACGACCATATCTCAGATTTGTATGACCCGTACATATGATGTTTTTCCATATAGAGAATCATACGACTGGTCTTCATCTGCACTGGGCAAATTACTCTTCTGCACAGCCCCTCTAGACATCTTGAATCATGGAATCCTCTAAAAATTGCCTTTTGAACTTTACTCACTCAGGAATCGCTCCTTTCGCTCTAAAAACTTCGATTTTACATGGATTCCTAAATTTTGCCAAAAATCACTTAACAAACTAATTAAATGAAATTTTCAAATAAAAATAAACCTAAATTTGGAGAAAAAATAATGAAAATATGCCCATAATAGAGATAGACTAAGAGGTGGAAAGGAGACTTGAGCTTGATTTAGTAGAGCAAAGGGAATAATTTTAGACTAATGTTCACTCAGAATCGAGAAAGCTTCAGAAATAAACTAACCCAAGTTCTTCTGAAACTCTGAGGCAACACTCTAACTCTTGGCTTTAGACTCCTTGAGCTTGCTCAACACCACTTTTACTTTGGCCAACTCTTCCCATAGTTTTTCTAGCTCATCAAAGCCTTTTCTAGTGCTTGCCCAAGTTTAGAGGCCTCATCTTTTGCTTTATGCACCTCCTCAAATTTCTCTTTGAGTTATTGATATTTTATAGAGAGGGACATATTGAAATGCTCATGCAATTCATGAATCACCATGGTGTTCTACAAGGAAAAAAATTTTAACAAGAGGATTTCAAAGGAAATAAAAAGTAACAAAAAATAAGAGAGGTGAGGTTACAAATAATGAGTCCGCCTTTGCACATCCGACGAGCTCTAAAGGAGAGGCATTTCACAGATCCCATATTTTTAGTGGATGACCTCACCAAAGTTAAGGAGGGAGGCTAGGTCAATCTTGGAGGACCTTTATTTTTTGGCTAGACATCCAGTAACCTTTATTACAGTTGCTCTCTTCAAAGTGGTTATAGCAATAGGTGGTGGGGTCTTCTATAAGATAATTACAACAATAATGGAGACCCTCTTCTCCTTTTTCTTCTCTTTCGCAAATAAAGGAGCACGAACTATGATATCTCGATTCTCAAGTTTCGCTTCATGTTGCCCTTGAGGCTTTTGGCTAGGTTAGTTAGTGTAGGAGTAAGTGCATGAGGACCCATCTTAAAACCCTTGGTTGCTTATCAAGCTTTCTTAATTTCCTTAAGTTAATGTTTCACGCCCTTAATCATGCATGCACACAAAGCAAGAAATTAAATTTAATAATGACTGAAGTCATATAAGAATTAAAAAAAAAACAATAATTATCAGGGTCAAAATTGACATGGATTTGCTGATTTATGACACAAATTTCGACTGAAAAGAGTTATCTTCGTCTATGTTACTTGTTTGACACAAATTTAAACCATATTTAACAAAGTTAACACGGATTCGAGCCTTGAGGCATGGAGGTCTTAGGCAATGCCAAGTAAATCTTAGCAACCCGATTCATCAATCATGGTTCAATATCTTAACTTTACCATCATCATCTCTCGATAGTAAACAATGAGGCTGAGAGACCTCTTTTTGCTTTAAATACTGGGCAAACTTTGGCAGAGATTGGTGGATTCAGATGAGACAAAACGGACTAGTTGCCCTAGTGAAGAATTGTTGCCCATAGTGGTAGGGATAAGGCTATGAGAATTTTGGGAAGCACTGGAAGTTGGGATGTATGCAAGAGAAATTTAAGGAAGAATTTGTTAAAATTTCTAAAAAGGATTAGAGAATGGAGTAGGCTTGAAGTTGAAGATCGAAGAAGAAATGCAGATGTAGAAACGTAAATGTAAAGAACATAAAAGAATAACTAAAAGGAAAAGTGGGTTATTTATAAGCCCCAATGGAAGGTTCCAAATAGGAATCGAGTCATAGGATGAGAGATGCATGGCAAATGATGAACTGAAGAAGTGTGTTGTTCAAGGAATTTGACAGGCATGGTAACCCAAGTAGTATAATTGATTGCATCGTGGAAATCGAAGCAGCAAGGTAGATGAGAAGTCATTTTAACCAAACAGTCAGTAGAGGAGCTTGCCTAAGTAGGTTAATACCCATAAAATATGATAGCCTGCATTTTTAACTCAAGTCTAATAGGGGACATGTGATGATAAGAGCTTAGCTCACCCACCCTATATGATATTGGGTCGCTACAAAAAGAGCTAAAGTGACAGGGATGAGTTTAAATCATACCACTATCAATACTGAAACACAATCTAGTGTATCCGAGAAGAGGAGTTCGGATTAGCCCTTAGGCGACCTGAGATAAGTACTAGATCTACCTTAATCACTGTTAGAATGGATAAACCTTGGATCTGAGAATCATAGAATTTGTCATGATCTATTACCTTATTTGAAGAATTACACTCCTATTAGGACCCCGCCTCGCTTTTAATATAGATACCTTACTCATACAAGGATTATAAGTTTATGCTTTACTCTCTTTTCAATGCCATATTGTCTTTTCTATTAAAGCTATTCACAATCCGGTCCAATCTGGTTATTTAAAAATATCTAGGATTGAATCAAATCTTGGTTATTTTATTTTCTCAGTAACCAGAACCATAACCAAAACGTATATTATTCATATTGTATTGTATCAAATTTTTGGTCCAGTACAATTCGATTTTTGATTTTTTTTTTTATTTTATCTGATTAAAAAAATTGAATATTCAGGGTCTATCCTATGCTAAAATTCCATAATCAATAAAATAACAAATATAATATTAATTCTAAATATTATAATTCAAAATTAATATTTAGAATTAATATTCATAACTAAAGAAAACAAGTCTAGATTAAGGTACCATAATTAATAAAAAAAATAATTCATACAATTAAAATTATCAAATAAGATTTGTTAAAAAATTAGAGAAAAATTTTCAAGTTCTTTAAATCTGGTGGGACAAGCTTATTCGAATACACTTAAAAATTGTGATTTTTATCATCTAAGTAATTCGAAGTCAATCGTCATTTTTAAAAGGGAGAAGATATGAAAGAGCGAATGGAGTTGGAATGATAACGTTTTTTGCTTACTTATTTTCATTTTTTTGTTTTTTTTTTAAATTTATATTGTTTCAATTATTTTATTTTATTTTTATTTATGAAATACTATAAAATAAAATTTAGAATAGAAAATTAAAATTAAGACTAAAATCATCTCTAAAAAATGTTAACTTTTATATTTAAAATAAAATTAAGGAATAATTTTAAAATTAATAAATATTGCTAAAATTAAAATCAATATGCTAAAATAATAAAATTAAAATTTAATTTGTACTAAATAAAATTTTTAAAAATATTAAATCATTAAAATTGTTAAAAATTAAAAATAATAACTTATTATATAAAATCTTATAAATTTTATAATTCATGATTTATTTATTCAAATAGTGTCAATAGTAATATAATTTAATAATTGATATAATCTAATATATATAAAAGTGAATAGAGCTCACCGTGTAACGTGACACTTATTTTTATAATTAACTATTATATTAAAGATAAAATACTATTTAATCCTTGAAGTTTATTTAAATTAATATTTTGATTCATTCTTTTTAAAAAATGAGTTATTCAGTCTTTAATTTTATATTCGATTACATTATATGCTCCTTCCATTAGGTTAAAAATAGGAGTGGACGGAAACTGAACTAATCCGATCCGATCGAAAAATTCAGAATGGTTTAAAAAAAATCGGTTAATTGGTTCGGATAGATTTTTTTGAATTTTGGTTTTCGGTTAATCGGGTCGGGTGGGATCATTTTTAACCGAACCCGACCAGATTAACCGAACCCGAATATTTATTACCCTGGTATAAAAGGCATCATTTTCTAACCCTAAGGTCTCATTTTCTTCACTTTTCTTTCACTGCTGCCTCTCTGTCTCTCTCTCACCTTCGTTCATTTTCTAACCTTCATCCCCTCATTTGCTTCGTTTCTGGCCCTCAACCACTCTCAATCACTTATGAGAAATACCTTATTTCTCTTTGATCTACTCAGTGAAACCCATAAGAACACCATATTGTGGTCTGTCTTCATGATCTGAGCCTTTTCTTATTGTTTCTGATACTGTTTTGTCGATCTTCACAGTTCTATATTCTCTCTTAATGATCTGATATGAGACTCAGAATCAGATCTCCAAACCCTTAACATTTCTTCTGTTTTAAATCAAAGAAATGAATTAATGGTGGAAGCTCTAAAATCTGGTGGAAGCTCTTCTTATTTCATCTGACTCAGAGTCTGGATCGAACAAATTCTCTTTTAAAAAAAGGTATATTTAATCTCTTTTCATCAAATACAACTATTTTTCTTTTGATTATATGCTATGCTAACTGTGTTTAATCTTGCATGCAGAGAAAAAAGTGAAGAAAAAGGTTTTGTTTAGTGGTTGGTTTGGTTCTGTTTATTGTGGTATTGTTTACTGATTGGTTCTGTAACTGTTGGTGGTAATGTTTTTAAGCTTTTAATTACTTGGTGGATCTGTTCTTGTTCTTT
>CAOJBK010846733.1:0-19174 GCA_948294925.1 Codiaeum variegatum | reverse complement strand
TAGAAAACAAGCAATTATTTGGTATGATAATTGTCTTTTGAAATACTCCAATCATGATTTCTTTGGCAAAATTGATAATCAAAATAAGTTTTATTTATTAAATGTGAGAAATGTGAGTGATCCTTTGTCGTTTAATAAAATGACAAGAGACTTGTTGAGTCATTTGGCTATAAAGGCCTCGGTTAGTCCAAAAATGTATTCTGCTGGGGCTAAAGAGTTGTCAATAGAGATTAATGGATCAAAGAAAGTTTATGGAATGGCTCAATGCACAAGAGATCTTTCAAGTGTTGATTGTAAAAAATGTATTGATGATGCTATTGAAGAAATTCCAAGTTGTTGTGGTGGGAAACAAGGTGGGAGAGTTTTTGGTGGAAGTTGTACCGTTAGATTTGAAATTTATCCTTTTGTTAAGTAACAACCTTGTGGTTTAGTCGTATGGAAGAAAATGTCGAGTCTGAGTCTGAGTCTGAGTCTGAGTTTCTGTTCGAGTTTTATTCATTCAAAATTTACATATTTTATTCTTTTAGAATTCTGATTGATTCATTTTAGTGTAATTCATGTAAAGTGTCATAAGAATAATTTGTAACATTTTATTATTATTATTATAGATTAAGTGTTTTGTTTATTTAATAATTTTTTTTTTTAAATTTCATTGTATAAATTGAAGGAGTTCACTAACTAAATCCTCTTTTAATTAAATTCTATTAGTTTAATACTGCACATAAATGTATTGCCTTTTTCTCTACGTAATTTCCTTCATTTCATCATTTTTCAATTTTTAATAATTTTTTTTCAATTTTTATTTATAAGGTTTTTATTTTTTATTTTAAAAATATTATTTTATTTCTAATTTTTAACTCATTTAATATTCAAATAAAATTTGTTAGCCTATATAATAGTATTATAATCTATTAATTATTCAAAATAATTTATTATGTAATATTAAATTTTGATATTTATTTATAAAATCAATATTTTTTTTCTAAATAAAATTTGATTTTTCTAACAATATATTCATAATTCTATTTCAAATCATAAATTTCAAATTCAAACATAAATCTAAGTTAATTGAAATACATAAACAAATTAATTATGACTATACAGATTATAATTAGATTAATCATCAATGTTAACAAGAGAAAATTTTTTACATGCTTGATTTTCTTCGATTTCTATCACTAGGAATAGGTGGGAGATTAGAAAACTTCACCAAACAATCATCTTTAACATCACATGAATTCTTACAAGAAAAAATTCTAACCTTCTTCTTCCTATTAATTCCTAATTTAGAACAATTAACATCAACATTCAACTTTCCACTATTTTCATTACCATTATTATTCCTCACATTTTTTGTGCACTCCTTATAAGCTGCAAGGAAAGGATCATCATGCCACCATCCATTAAACCCTTTGGTAGAAAAACTTCGTCGCGGTGGCTGCAAGTTTTGGCATGGAGGAAGAGGGATTTTTGTATCTTGTTGATGAACTGAATTTGGAGATGGTAGTGATGATTGGTTATTTAGGATATGTAGCCCTTTATTTTGAGGGCTATGATAATGGTGAATAGCTTTAGAGATCCCAGGAGAGTCTTCCCATGAAAAGGGTATGCTTCCTTGTGAATAAACTTTTCTATGGGTCATTTTTTTTTTTTAGGGGTAGTTAGATTGAGGTAGAGGAAATATATAGGGGTCTTATATTTTTAATTGAAGGTAGGTGAAGAAGGTTTAGCTTCTGTATTTTCTCAACCAATTTAATCCTCTTTACATGATATTGGTTTGGCATAAAATGGATTTTGTGTGATTAATTATCAAATATTATTTTGATAAAAGGAGTGGAAAGAAATAGAAACGTATGCTTTGTGTTTATTAATTTTTTTTTATTGTTTTTTATTTTGGTTGATCATAAAAGCTGATTGCTATATGCTGTATTAAATGCTTGATTATTTTTTTTTTCTTATTTATAATTTTAGTTAGAAATTTCATTAATTTGGTAAGATTTTTCCTTTTTTTTTGAAAATAAATATAGGATTTACTATATGATTAAATTTAATATATTGCTTGCAATCATTTTTTTTCATTAACAAAAATAAATTGCAAATTTTAATTTTAAATTTATAATATTATTAATTACATATTATTTTGTTACCATAAAAAATTACATATTATTTCTTCAAAATTTAATAAAATATAATATCAATGTAGTTTGATTAGTCTTCTTATCAGTTTAAAAAAAAATATTATCACTTTAAAAAAAATATAAAAAAAAAATAAATTGTCTCATATTTAAATTTTTCAATCCACATGAATTATTATAAATTTGAAGAGAAATGTTGGCAGAGAGGACTGTCATTATCATTATGGTATAACCCACACTTTCTAGTTAAAAATACATACATTTAGTGTCGGCAAAGTGCATTTTTATCTTCATAATTGAAGAGTTGCTTAACATTAATGTCTATAAAAAATTTAAATGTACTATGGTTTGACAAATTGTGAAATGTCATTTTCAATAGTAGTCTTTTTTTTTTAAAATAACAATCTTTAAATTTCATTAATTATTTATAAAAAAACATATGATTTGGATTAAAATTACCAAATGCCAATAGGCATAATCTCATACACCTAAAGATCATAACTACTTGAATCATATATTAAAAATAATAAAGTAATCTATTTTTTATGTTGTACTCATAGTTAGTCAATCTAATATGAAGCATTTTAGATAGAAATTCTACTTCAAGAGAAAAACTACAGGAAATCTACCCTTCCTCCCTCCCTCACCCAACCCCTCTCTTCCAAAACCAATCTCAGATGAAGACATACATCAAATGAACCACCTCATTGTCAAAGATGGACCCCCTCCAGTTGATGAACCATATGATCCCTCTATCTTAACTCTCTCTTTTGGGAAAAAGCTAACATTGTCTTTGAGTTAAGATAGCATTTAAGGCTCTTCTAAGAATCCAATCGCACAAGTGTTCTTCGTCACTTCGGTGCAATTTTTGAAAAGGAACTCATTGTGGGAAGTAACACCAAGGAGGCATGATGATACTTTGTTGGAATTTGGAGGTAAGGCCAAGCAGCAGTCAGTAAAGAGCCTTGTAAGGAAGAAAAAGTAGATCTTCTCGTCCTTGTGGAAATAAAAATAAGCAATGTCAGTCAATCCCTAATTCGTTCAATTGGGGGCAATACGAATGTAGAATGGGCTTCAGTAGATTCATCCAATGCTAGTGGAGGCATTTTAGTAACTTGGGTTTCGACAGCTTTTAAATGCATTTCCTCTATAAAAGGCTATAACTGTATTGCTCTTGATGGAATATGGTTACATACTTAGTTTAAATGTTCAATTATATCCCTATATGACCCTTCCTCACGTTCAAAAAGATTAACACTCTGGGAAGAAATTATGAATCTCCAACCTACTTACCATCTCTCTAGCTCCTTTGGGGTGACTTCAATGAAGTGTTGAGTGTTCAGGATAGATCTTCACTCTTTTTCTCCACTGAAGGAGCAACTGCGTTAGAGAATATGGTAAACATTTGCAGCCTAATTGAGTTTCCTATAACAGGTAGAAAGTTCACTTGGCGCAACGCCCATTTTGCCAACCGCATCGATCGTGCCTTCATTGACACTAAATGGATCTCTCAAGCCAACTTTTTAACCTTTCGTGGATTAGCAAAGGGTCTGTTTAATCCCAATCCCCTATTGATTCAAGAAGTAAACGTATATTGGGGCATAAATCCTTTCAGTTATTTAGATTGCTAGAACCTTCATTCGAATTTTAAAGAAACTATCAAACAATGATGGGATAGCTTCTCCTTTGTGCCATCTGGACCGAAAACCACAATCCCTAAACTTAACTTGCTTAAGGCAAAGCTTCAAGCCTGGAATCAAAATGAATCTGACAACCTGTCTAAAGTGATTAATTCATTAAAGGTGGAATTGGACAATTTGGACCTAGCGATGGAATATCAGTCTCCTACAACCTCTCAATTAGACTCCAAGAGAGTCTTATGGGTGGAACTTTGGCAAAAATACCATCAGCAAGAGTGTTATTGACGTCAGTTGTCACTTTCCCACTAGATTAAGGAGGGGGATAAAAACACAAAATACTTCCATATCTGTGCTTCTATGTGAAAAAAGAAAAATTCTATCCTCAGACTTAAAGTTAATAACACATTTATCATTGATCTCTCTTCTATAAAATCTATGATTTTTTATTTTTACAAGTCTCTATTAACAGCAAGAAATCAAGACCTCTCTCTACTCAATCTGCCATTCAGAAAGCTAAATACGGAAGCAGCTTCTTGTCTTAAGAAGCCCTTCTTTGTAGGGGAAGTAAGAGAGGCAATTTGGTCATATGATGAAAATAAGGCCCCGAGACCTAACGAATTCAATTTCACTTTTAAAATTGTTCTAGCTAGTTATATTTGGAGAAATTATGCTACTGGTTGATTCTTTTTTTGACCCACTTGACAAGTCTCGTACCTCCTTCCTCACTATAATACCAAAAGTCGATGGTGCATGTTACCTTATTGAATTCAGACCAATCAGTTTGATCAACGACGTCTACAAAATCATCACAAAGATCCTAGATCTTCGATTGAGGCATGTCATCCACAAAGTCATTAGTGACTATCAATCAGCATTTATCAAAGTGAGGTATATTTTGGACAGCGTTCTCATTGCAAACAAGGTAATAGACTCTTGCAAAAAATCAAAGCAACTGAGGGTGATTCTCAAGTTAGATTTTGAAAAAGCCTTCAACTCGATCTTATAGGAGTATTTGTTAGAAGTAATAAAGGTGATGGGCTTTGGAAAAAAATTGGTTCACTGGATGGATAATTGCATCACTCATTTGATGATCGTTGTTCTCATAAACGGATCACCCACAAACTTCTTTGGAGTATCAAAAGGGCTCCACCAAGGGGACCCCTTATCCCATTCATTTTCTCAATCGCAGTTGAGGGCCTTTGTCAACTCATGATCAAAGCTAAAAATTTAGGTCTTATACATGGATTACAAGTAGCTAATGGTTCTTCAATCTCCTTCCTCCAATTCACAAATGACACAGTCGTCTTTTTTCTGACTAGAGAGCTAAAAAATATAAAGAGCACATTGATGTGTTTTGAAGTTCTCTCGGGTTTGAAAGTTAACTTTAATAAGAGTGCAATTGTCAGCATTAACATTGATCCTGGTTAGCTCACAACTGCTGCAACTTCACTTAATTTCAAGGTCAGTACCCTTCCAATTAAATACTTAGAGCTTTCACTATGTGTTAACCCAAGGAAAGCTTCTACTTGGGAACCAATTGTCGGAAAGATTAGGGACAAATTGGCTTTATGGAAGGCTAAAAACCTAACACTAGTGGGGGGTTTACTCTTATTAAATTGGTCCTCTCAAGTTTTCCACTCAATTACCTATTAATTTTCAAGATTCCTAAGGGTATGGCAGCCACAATTATCAAATTACAATGTAAATTTTTATGGGAAGGAGATGGTAGCAAGCGAAAATCCACAAATTAACTGGTTGGTTATTGAAAAAGCAAACAATTTGGGAGGTCTTGGTATAGGTTCCATTCTACACAAAACTCGTGCACTTCTTTTCATATGGATTTGGCGCCTCCTAACACTTGAAGATGGACTTTAAAAAAATATCATCATGGAAAAATACCCTGTCCTTACCCAATTTCCAGCCATAACCTCTCGATCTATATCCCAAGTATGGCTTGGTATTTGCACAGGCCCAAACGATCCATTAATGAGGGAAATTATTGAAGAAGGATTAAGATACTGGCTTGGCAATGAACATAAAATCAAATTTCGATGCGATGTATGGATTGATGCTAAGCCGCTGAAAATCTCCTTTTCTCATCTCTACTCTTTTGTTGATAAAAAGGAGTCTCTCATTTTGAAAATGGGCTACTAGAGTAAGTCTAAATGGTGTTGGAATTTTAAATTGAGGTGGGAATTATTTTCTTAGGAGGTACCTCAGGTCAGTATGCTTAGCAATTTACTTCAATTGGTGGAACCTGATATGTCTATAAATGATAGGCTCATATGGAGTTATAACATCTCTAGGAACTACATCGTTAAATCTCTTTGTCAAGACCTTGAAATGAAAAAGTTAGTTTCCTCTCTTGCCTTTTGGCTTAATCTATGGAAAGGTATTCCCCCTCCAAAAATTTAAGTGTTTGCATGGCTTTCACTCATGGATAAAATTCACATGAGACACAACCTAGTGAAGAAAAACTTGTTGGACAACCTCATGGATAAAATTCACACAAGACACAACCTGGTGAAGAAGAACCTACTAAACAACAGCCTTGACTTATGCCCATTGTGTTCAGGATGTTTAAAGATAGAAAACCACATATTTCTACATTGTGTGAAGATATGGCAGGTGTGAAGTCATATTCTTGGCTGGTGGGTGTTCTCTTGGTGTATCCTATTGAATCTTTCTAGTCCTTTTTAGGAGCGGATGCATTCTCTAGCACGAGTTTTCAAAAGAAAACATGGAGAATGTGACTCCACACCTACCATTTGGCTAGAACTGAATGGTGTAATATTCAGGAACTCATCTTTTGACTCCCAAAAAACTTTTAATCTTGCGGTGATAAGATTGACATATTAGATAGTAGCTTAGGATCCCTCTTTCCCTTACTTTGTAGCTTGCTCCTTGCATCACTTAACGGAATTAAAAATGGAGTATTGTCAAAGACATTGAGACCTCCACTGGATTAGCTGGAAATGGAATGTTGATATAACTTCCTTTGAGGAAACTTGGTTTGGCAAGGGTGGGAGTAGTTTAATACATCCATTTCATCGCATGGTTAGAGTAATTATGCTCTATGTTGTTCTATGGATAGGCTTGTTTATGTTGCTTGGTTATTTCTGTTGTTCTGTCTTTTGTGTTTTGGTTGTAATATTTCTATCCAAAACAGTACCTTCTTTTAGGAGGGGGAGGGTTATTTGAGCAATTTTTTTTTATATAATAGTAAATAAATAGAGAATATTAAAGGAAAGAAAATAAAGTGTGAATGTATTTAATTATCCACTTATTTTGCATTCAAATCGATATTTTCTCGCAAACTCTCATTGTAACACAAATTTTCTTTTTATTTTTTTTGACAATAAATTTTCTTTTTATTTAACATGTATTATAAGTTATTATAAGTTAAGATTTTCAATTTAAAATTCTCAAATTTTCATTCAATTCAAATATTTAATTGAAACTAATAATGGAGTTTATGTTAACGACTAAATTAGCCATTAATTTTAATTTGTTAATTTAAATTAGATTAGTTCAAAAAATTTGAAAATTTAATGGCGATGATTATATTTATTTATATTATAATTATTAAATTTTAATAATCGATTTTTTTATTTTTAAACTTTGTAAACATATTTTATTGAGCTTTATATAGTACATTGTCTTTACGATTTTATTTTTTTATTTGACCTCAATTATAAAAATCCTGGATACACCACCGGACAAAATTACAAAGAGCAACAATATACTATTTCAAGAGTTTTCAAGTATTTACATACGAGGGGTCCAACACGAATGCTTTGGTGCACAAGAGTAGTCTATTCTCTTCATTACACAGATTGAGAATATTGGTATCCACCAAGCCAAACTAAAAATAAATAAACTACCAAAAACTCATGTCTTTCCAAACTCATATCAGACACTTAACTTATTAAGGATGCATATAACCAAAAAATAAACAACTACACGTTTGCCGAAATAAATCAAATGAAATATAACTAGTGGTGGATTTGGGTTTTAGTTTTGAATATTTTTTTTTAAAAATAATCAATTTTGAAATTATATAGATTAAAGAATTTTCAAAATTCTTGATAGGAATCCAGTACTGATTACAACCCCTCAACCACAAAAAGGGGAAATAGAGAAAGTTAAAATTTAAGTTTGATGAATGCAAAGAAAGAAAGCAATGTATTGAGTGAAATAAAAGGCAAAATTTTGACAGGAGAAGAACAGAAACAATTAATATAAAGGAGTCAAAATGAAATATGAGATAACAAGGTAGCGTAATGTTGTAGTTCAACGTCAAAATTAAAAGGGGAATACTTGTTCTTTGTATTAATTTGTGAAATAGGTTGTAATATCTAATTGTGGTAGTTATAGGGGAACTTAATTAACTTTTCAAAATGTACATCATGTTCCATGCTCAATCATTTACCTTGCTTTGCAGGTTTATTATCATAATCAAAGGCATTTCATTTATTATAAAGGTCATGTGCAAATATTATAAAATTATACTATAAAAAATTAAATATTTATCGACTTAAATTTTTATCGGTAAATACGAATTTAGAGTCGGTAAATCTATTTACCAATCCAATTTTTTTATTTATTGACAAAAAATTGGATCGGTATTTATTTCATTTACCGACCAAAATTTATTTTAAAAAAATAAATATAAAAAAAATTATTGTATTAAATAACATTGTCAATTTAAAAACAATAATCCTAACTATTTTTTTTTTTTAAAATAATAATTTATTTTTATTGATTTTGAGAGGAAAAAATATGTTTTGGACAATGAAAATAATTAATACCTATATGCATCCCCTATAATCTATAGATTTAAAATTTAATTATATTGTTATTTCTAAAATTGAAATACTATAAATTCAAGTTTTGAAAAAATTTGATTAATAAAAAAATATAATCTCAACCTACTTATGTTATGATCAAAATATGGCAATTTGAACAGCCTAATGATATTTAAGATCTCTTGCCTAAAGACAATTTCTCAATATTGATATTGCTCATAAGGAATCTGATGGAGAAAACATCCAAGGTTTTGCTAGTTAAGACAAGAAAAAACTTTTTTGGGTAAATTTGTTTGAAAAAGTTTTTAATTCATGAGATTTTTCTCATTATAGTGTGGGAAAAATTTCTACTCATCTTAATATTTATAATGATTTATTATATAATTATGGTGATATAGAGGATCATGCTTTAAACACTATTGATAGTACGAAAAATCAATGTTTTAAATATTTTAATATAACTTGTTCTCAGTCAGTGCAGATTAAAAATGTAAAGTGAGATTTAATATTTAGTTTATTAATTATTTTTTAATCTAATTTTTTACTTATTTGAAGTAGTTTATTTTATTTATTTGTATTTCTTTTTTTCATTTTCCTTTTAATAGAATGAAATTTATTTTCAGCATTTTACTTATTAATAAAAATATATTTCTTTTAATAATTAATTAAAGTAGCAATTTTGTTTTCAATAGTTGAAATAATAACTCTGAACTGATTTTGACTTTTTATTTTTAGAAAAAGAACGTATAGAGTATATTTAAGAAAAGACTCTAAATTAAATAGAAAATGCCTCTAAAAAACATGTTGAATATAGTTATTAAATTAAATATAATTTTATACAATAGCATATAACAGTGTTCAAAATTTTGAGGTCTTGTGTGGTTACACCTATTACACCCCTTCAAAACCACCCATGCTTATAATAACAAGTGCATGGGTAGAATTTATACAAATCCAACTCAACCTAGCACACTAAGGCATAACATGAAATCAAATCTCATTCTTAGAGAATCAAATTTAACATTTTATTTTGACAAAAATACAATTATTTATATTGTTTAGAATACAAAATAATAAAATATAAAATTAAATATTAAAAGTAATTTTTTAAATAAATATATATTTAAAACTAATAAATACCAAATTAAAATGATAAAAAATAATTTCTATTATTTTAAATAATTATTAATATATATAAAATTAAATTAATTAAAATTTTCTCATTCATTCCGATTATATAAACATATTTAAATTATTACATCAAATATATTTTACATAATAAGATTAAAAACAAAATTTTAAATGATTTAGTTGTTATATGGAAAGAAAATTGTCAAATACATATAATTCAAATTTGATAATAAATGAATATTATTATGTGAAAAATAGAAGAAACTTTATTAAAAAGATTATCAATATGAGAGTATATTTACAATCTAGCTCAGGGTAACTAAAATATCTAATTACACCATTCATTGAAGACCTTTATATAGTTTGAATTCATAATACATATACTTATGCAACGGTTTCTATATGTTCTTTTTATATTTAATTAGCTATAATTTTATGGTTATTTTATACATTATTTTAGATAAATTAAGTTAGAATGAAATACTTTAACTTGAGTCAGTGGCGGATCTTGAATGTTTTTTTTTTTATAAAGAGAACCATAAAAGGGTCATAGTAATTTAATAAGTCCAATTTTATATAAATTTTAATAAAAGAAATACATAAACATCGTATCAATTATCATTATTATTATTAAAAAATTACACACATATATTCAACACTTGCTGTAAAAAAAAAAAAACACAAATATATAGGTATTTTTCAAATTGAGGGGTGGGGGGTCTGGCCCACTCCAACTCTAAAGAATGTCCACCCCTAACTTGTGTTATGTATTTTGAGTTTTTTTTTTTAATTAGTAACTGTTAAATTGATAAATAAATCATATACTCTATTGAATTATTTGTGTAATGATTTCTAAATGTTCTTTTATATTTAATCAGATACAATTGTACGATTATTTCATACTTTTTTTTAAAGATAAAGTTAAAATAATTACTAACTATATTATTATAAATAATTAATTATTCAATTATATATAATTTTAATAAGAAAATAATAAATTTATTTAAATTAATTAATATAATTATTAAAAAGTAAAAAAAAATATTTCAATTATAATAAGAAATTAGTAAAGTAATAATTATTTTATATAAAATTATATTTATTGTAATCTAATAAATAGTATAACATGTTATTAATTTAAATTATTGACAAATAATGAATAATTTATATTAATAATTTAATTATAATTATTTGTAAGAACATGATATACTAATTTAGAAATTACATACTAATAAAGTATTAAAGTGTAGTATCAGTTCAAAAATATAGAAGAGCATATATATATATATATATATATATAATTAAAAATATTTAAATTTTGAATTATATACTATTATTTAATTTATTTTAATTTAATAAAAGTATGTCAAATCCAATTAAATTGAATATACAATGAGATACTTTTGCAACGTGCTAAAAAACTAGTAGTATTAAGTATAATTTTCTCTTGGAAAAATTATAAAAATATAATAAAAAATAAAATTAATTATAAAAATACTACTATATAAAAAAATTTCATAAAAATACCCCCTTTGAATTTTTTTTATAAAAATATGCTATATGCTCGAAATATACCTGAAGTATATGTATATGTATTGTATCTATCAATTATATATCACATATATTTTAGATACATTTCATTATATAACATATTTTTGTAATTTTTTTTTAATTAAAAAGTGATATTTTAAAAAAAATCAATAATTGTATTTTTGTAATTAAAATAGAAAAAATAGAAAACAAATTGGATACATTCCCTCACTCTCTCTTTCTCCAAAAAAGACATACTAGTCTCTCTCTTGTGAACTTCATCGTTAACTTTCTAGTTCTTGCCTGCTCTTTCTCCTGTTACAATCGCTGACACTCCCTGTACCAGCGATCTTTGCTCTGGCCTAGTGAAGATGGTGAGGGAAGAAGCGTGGTTGTTCAGATCAGATATGATGATCCAAGGCGGTCAGTGATTACAATGTTGTTTAGTGATTCTACCGGTGAGAGTCCTATTTTCTTCTCTGACATGACCAAACCAAATTTCAGTTTCTATATACAGTATCGCCATCAGTGGAGGGGTGGTTTTCAGAGCTTTGTCAATAGATCTGTTAGATTACTTATGTTGCCTTTTGTTTATGCCAGTCAGATTTGTTTTAGTTTCTATCTTTCTACCAGTTATTAAGTTTAGTTATGTTGGTGCTTAGTCTAGTTATTGAACTCAATCTCGCAATTTCTCAGGTCGCTGACGACAATTTCTATGATGATCAAACGTCTAGGAGAGTTTCAGAGTTGAGTTTTATTTGTAGTCTTGTTAGTCATATCCTGTTGGAATGGATTTAATACATTTTTCTATACTGAAAATTATTATATTTTGTACTAATTGGACTCGACCCTTTATTGGTTGAATGATTTTATATGTATTTTCTTCAAAAAAAAGAAAAAAAAAAGTCTAATTTTCTTGTTTCTCTTTCCTCTATTGTCCTACACACCTATCCAACCAAACTTCTTGAGTAAAGATTATTAGGCGCGTACTCGATTTGGAGTTGAGTTCGGCCCATAGTCAACCCAACCTATGAGGCCCATAACAGAATTGCAATTTTAGACTAAAGACGTGACCAAAAATGGAAAATAAGAAAGACTGTTCTATATAAACTCTGTTGAGCATTAGGGTTTTACAAGAGGAAATCTGAGAATTCGACGGCCCTCTCTTCTCTTCTAACTTATTTTCGATTTCTGCAGATTTATATTGCTTTTAATTCAATTACTGATTTTGTTGTTGATTATAATTTTAATTACAAGGCTGTGATGACAGATTATTACATTTCTCGATACTGATCCATCGTTGTTTTTTTGTACGGACCTACAAAAAGCTTCAATTGTTGTTTGATGACTGTGTTTGTGCGTGTCTGAGCCTTATTTTTTTATTTTTCGTTTTTTTTTTAAATTTTTTTCGAGGTTTTTGAAAGAAATTAGGATGTTTGGGGTTGCGATGATTATAAGTTAATTCATCGTACTGAATATGCCTAACTTGGCTTGATAGACTCTATCTACACCCATAGAATCTGAGCTCCCCATATCCATTTTTCTTTATTTAATCTTTTTTTTACTGTTAGTGGATTACAATTCAATTCCTGTTTCGAGATTTTTTTTTGAAAAAATATATTAATAATTAAATTTAGTTAGTAATTGATACGTTTAAAAAAATTATTATAGACTTTATCGTTTATTTTCAATGATAAATATCGAAAATTTTATAAATTTTTTTTTTAAAAAACTTTTTTGTATCATATGCTGCAATCATTTCAGCATTGATATTTGAGAGAGAAAAAAAAGGCATGAAATGTTCATATTTGTATTGAATTTAGGTAGTCATGTAATATAATTAAATATATTTTTAATATAAATTTATATTTATAATATATTTGATTATATTATATTATGTTTCATTATATCCATCAAATACTAAATATTTTCAAAATTTAAAAACTTTTGTTGTGAGGAAAATTGTTGGCTTGAAATTTTGGTTTATTGGCGTTCCTCCCACACTCTTCCTTGTGTTGAAATCTTGTTTCCATCAATAGATGTCAGCTTGAGAAAAAGCTTTTACAGGCCTTAAACACTTTTTAGGAGCTATTAGAAGCATGGTTTTTAAATTCATATCGAACTGACCGGTTCGATCAAAAAAATTAGAAAATTGAACCTTAATCCAATTCAATTCATATACAAAAACTGTTAGTAAAAATCGACAAAAACACCGAGACAATTATTCTCATTCAAATTGAACAAGGCCTAATAACCAAGCCCAAAACCAAGAGTAAGATTGCGTTCATGGCTGCCTGATAAGTACCACCTGAAATTTTAAGCCTAATGGACATAAACGTCCATTTAAAAGTACCAATATAGCCAGAATATTTAAATATTAGAAATATAATTTTTCAACAATAATATTTGATTGACCTAAAAAAACAATAATATTTTATTACAATTTGAATACCCATCCATAAAATAAATAGGCATGGTGTATATTGAAGGAAAGTTACATAGTACACTGCTAACATATATGTCTTTAGAAGTTTCTAAATTTAGGTCTTTGAAATCCACAAAAACATGTAATTTTTCATTTTTCTTCATAACATAAACTACGTTAGACAACCAAATTACATACCATTTTAGCTTGATAAAGCTTAGCCTTGAAGTGATTTCCTCTTTTACTTTGAGCTCAATTTCCTCGGACATTTTGCGCATAGGCTATTAGTAAGGCTGGATTTCTATTTTGATAGGTAGCATGTGATCCACTAAATTTCTATTAAAACTTAGCATCTCTTCATTACTCCAGACAAAGAAATCTTTGAACCCCTTAAGAATTTCAATGATTTTTCCTATCAATTTATCATTTAGTAGAGAACTAATGTAAGTCATCTTTGGTTCTTCTTCAATTCCCAAGTTTAGTTACTCTATGGAGTCACACACTTCATGTGGATTGTCATCCAATTTCGCAGGACTTGGTTAGTGATAACCTTTCATTCTCTACGAACAACCTTAAGCCACATGAGTGGCCTTTGTATAGCTGGAAAGCTTGAGCTGCTAACATACCAACAAGAGCTAGGCCTTAACAAGGGTTTGGCTGTAGTAAGAGCTCGACCTTTGTCACATCTCAGCCCCAGTAAGAGCTCGAACACCAGTAAAGAGATAAGCACAACTAAGATGTAGATTTCTATTATTTCTCTTATTCTTAAAATCATGAAATATCTGCTATTAGCCTATCTTGTAGGACTAGGAGACTACCAGCGAGTATATAAGTCTGTCTTAATTGCAAGGAATAGGTGAATGACTATAAATCCTAAAACTCTTTACATTGAGTCTCTCCATAGATAATTACTGACTGAAGTATCGAAGGGGCTGCTGGCAAGGTACCCCCGTAGTTTTTATTTATCTTGCAAGTTAGCTTTGGAGCTGATCTCTTAGACCTCAGGGTGCTTAGAGATATCATTAGTGTGGTGAATGTAGACACGATTTCAGAGTTAGTCTTTGTCTTCACGCTAAGTAATGGCTAGTTAAAAGGGCAATCAATAGAGAATTGATTTAAATCGGGGACTTGATCTATTTCCGGATCTACCAAGGATGGGCAACCAAGTTCCCTAAGGAACAATGCCAGCTGCCAAAGGGAAGAATCCTCTAGCAGCGGGCACCCCATTGAACCCACCTATTGGAGCCCCTCCATTAAACTCGATGACTGTAGGCCTCCCCCAGAATAATCAAGGTGTGAATGGAGGAAATCAAGCGCAAGGGATGGCAAGTTACAATCAGAGCCAAAATCCAGATTTCAATGACCTTATGGTAATGCATAGGATGTACCACCAATATAGGGATCTTCAAAGGGAGAAGACCGAGCTATGTCAATAGGTCCATAATGTCCACTTTCTTTATTTCCACGTTGACAACAACATTATGTATATAAATAAAAGTGAATGCATTATAATTATTCATATTATTATTGAAGTTAAAATATATTCAAGTGTTAAAGACACTTACCTTTAAAGGAATCCATCGTGAAGTTTGAGGCCGACTTGTTACATAATGATGATATTGCTATACCTTTAGATCACTATTAAAACATGCATGGAATGAAAAAAAAAACTAATGTAAAATCAAATCTTCTATAATTTATCTATATTCCAAAAAGAGATAGAGAGAGTACAAATTTGATAATCATGATCTTCAAATCTTTGGATAGATTTTGTCTATCAAGATCAAACCAATAGGCAATATTTGTTCTAGGAAAAATCACACACAACATTCAATGCCTTTTATAATAAATTAATTTCAATCAACTATATAAAATTATTTAGAATAGCTTACAATTACCTTTCTACGAGGGGTGCAAGATAATATTTCTCTAGCTACCAAATGAAACATATTTGACTCCTAATGCTACACAAACTCCCATGATGGACCCAATTAGTGAAGTTTCAAGTAATCTAGATATAGTTCTTATGGCCTCTGCAAACTTAGGCTAAGCAATGGTCACCGATGGGGCAAAAAAAGAAAGCTTGTTGAAAGTGTCCATCTTTGATTTTTATTATTAAAACTTTTTATAATAATAATAAAGTTAAGGTTATATGTATGAAACTTGCTTATTCTTCAGTGTTCTCGGTCCCATGTAATAGTAATAGTGTTGGTATTTGTTTATTTAGGGTGGATTTTATCAATTTTGATCTTCTTTCTTACTTTGGTTATCATAGGGATGAACAAGTTTCTTCTTCCCCTAGTTGTGTATGGTGATTCACCAATTTCTATGGAAATCCAAACCATAGTAGAAGGGAAGAATATTGGAAACTCATGCTCCAGTTGAATTCTGCCCATAATTTACCATGGCTAATAGGGTGAGACTTCAATAAGCTTCTTTTTGAATCTAGAAAGAACGGTGATCATCCATCTTCTCAATCACGTGCAGAGGATTTTAGGGAGATGCTTCAAGACTATAATTTATTTGATCTTGGCTTTCATGGTTACATGTTTACTTAAGAGAAGAGTAGGAGGTCCCCAAGCTCTGTTGAAGATCGATTAGTCTGTTTCGTGGCTAACTCAACTTGGCTTCTTCTATTCATGTCAATAATTGTAAATCACATTCAAGCTATGAATAATGATCATCTATTGGGTTTTTTTAGATGTATAGTTCAAGCTTCAGGTCCTTTACACAACTATAGAAAATAATTAGAGAAGGTATGGCTTTTCAAGATGATTGCAAAGACCACATTCAATCAGCTTCTGGTAGTACAAGTTATGAACATTCTATTATGCATAAATTAATTTCTTGCCTTTGGAGTCTATCATCATAGGGTAATAGCAATCAATAGAACTTATTAAAGGAAGAAAAGGGTTATCATGAAAAGCTTTAAGCTTTTAAAGAACAACTGAATAGTGCAGTTGTGGCCTCCAAAATTCATTTAGATAAAGGGCCATGAATTTGCTTCTACTTCAAGAAGAAGCTTATTAGAAGTTGTGAGCCAAAGTGTAATGGCATAGGGAAGGCGACTGAAATAACAATTTTTTTTCATTAATTAGCTAAGTAAGGGAAGAAATTCAACTCTATTTTAGGTGGATGTTAATAATAATTTTATTACTAATTTTGATGGCATGAACTTTATTTCCTTGTCTTATATTCAACAAATTCATTCTTCTAATCAAACAGCTTAGGATACATCTATTTTGTCCTTTGTCACATCATTTTTTAGCTGAACAAAATACCCAACTATTGAAACCTTTTCATTTGGATGAGGTTAGACATGCATTAATGCAAATAGAACCAAATAAAGCACCAACCCTAGATGGTTTATCCGGCTCTTTTTATTTAAATTTTTAGGATACTATAGGAGGTGGAGTTTACTCAAGCTTGCTTTGTCATTTTGAATGGTGGTCTGCTTCCTAAGGGGTTTAATCACACAAACTTGTTTTGATTCCTAAAAATTCTAGCCCTAAGTTCATGTCAAAGTTCAGATCCATTGCCCCTTGTAATGTTATTCCTAAGCTAGTTTCTAAGGTGATCATCAATTTGATGAAATGGATTTTTTCCACTATTATTTTTGAGGAATAGATTGCCTTTATTCCATAAGAGGATAAGTCAAAAGATTATAATCTCATTCACTGAATTTTAATATGCACAACCCTCTTCAATACATACACACATACAACAAAAAATAAAATAAAAATTATTGGTTACAAAAGGTAACCATAAATCAAGCCTACAAAATAATGCATTCTATATTTACATTACATAAGAAAAAAGGAAAAAGAATATGTTACAGAAAATTTTTAGTCGCTAGGTGAAGATATGTTAGCTGTTAGAATAAAATCAATGTCTATTGATAGGTAATGGCCTTATTTTCTTTGATAGAATACAATCCTTGAATCATATTTCCATAATAGGAAGATTTACCAGTCATTAGTTGCTAGTCTTTTCAATCCTTTGAGAGAATATATCATCTTTCCATAATAAGAGAAATTTGTGAGATTTGTTTAAGCTGTATCATTTTCAATTCCAAGACGATTAATCACAAACAAAGTTATTCTGAGTGTCGAAGCTATTCATGCTCTAAAGTAAAATCTTGTAGGAAAGTGAGGCTATGGTTGCTATAAAGCTAGACATAGGTATGTTAACTACTTTGGATTATCTCCTTCATGGGTCAATTTAATTGTATGGTGTGTAGGGGTTGTCACTTTTTCTATTATTCTTAATGGCCATTCGGTGGGTAATTCATTCCTTCTAGATTTGTATGATAAGGAGATCCACTATCATCATCTTTGTATATTTTATGTTCTGAAGTCCTCTCTAATTCACTAAATTTGGCATGTGATCAAGGTAGCATTTATAGCCTGCAATTAGCTTTTGGTGCACCATGTATTTTGCACTTTTTTTAGATGACAACTAAGCTTTCACCAAGGCAACTTCACATGAAGCTAGTGCTTATAAATGAATTCTCATGGCTTACAAAGTTACATCAAGGCAACTTATAAATCTTGCCAAAAGTAGTATGTTCTTTGCATTTGCGATTTTTGTACACAGGTGGGAATAATATGCACAAGAGTTATGATTTGAATTTGCTCTATTTAATGCCATATATTTGGGTCTTTCAGTGATTATTGGTAGATCAAAACAAAAATTTTTAGGTATCTCTATGACTATGTTCAGAAGAAAATTTCTAATTGGAAGAATCATTTTCTTTCCACGGATGGTAAGGAGGTCTATCAAGATTGCCCTTCAAGCCTTACCAACATTCCTTAAGAGTATTTTTTAGTTGCCACAATCTACAATAAACATGGTGGAGAAACTTTTAAATGGTTATTGCTGGGATGATTCACAACATGGATAGGAATGTATTCATTAGTGTACATGGGAGAGGCTTTATCTACCCAAGGAAAGAGGTGGATTGGGTTTTAAAAGTTTGAGAGAATTCAACCTTGCATTAATCGAAAGACGAAGAAAATGCGCGAAAACGAAGGAAAAAGGTGGACCATAGCCTCTCACGGCCAGTGGCAGCCACCACTACCCATTTTAGCCAAAATAGAGAAACACTAGCTTCCCACAGGAGCCTGTGGGAGCATACTGTCCAATTTGCCAAATTCTGGCAGGTTTGACCCTTTCTCGGTATTTTGAGCATAACTCAATATAAAGAACTCCAATTGAGACTATTCATATACCTTTGGAAAGATAAGATAAATATCTACAACTTTTAAGAAGACCCATCTAGATATCCAAAATTTTCTCAAAAGTCAAACATCTGATTTTGGGTACCAATTTAACTTATGATGCTTGGTAAAAATTGGCCAATCCGTGCTTGCACCTATCTAAACCATAATAAGCCTTAAATAACTATAAAAGGACATCATTTATATCAGAGAAAGAGGTCTTGAAGGCTCTTTCCCTTAGAGGCTCTGTCTTGGAGACTCCCTCTATGTGATAGGCTCTCTCTTA
>CAOJBK010846264.1:0-10118 GCA_948294925.1 Codiaeum variegatum | reverse complement strand
ACTTAGTATTAAGTTTGCTTGAATGTGAAATTTTAATTATATGTTGTAATATTGTATGATTTTATTAATAAAGTTTCCATATTTAAAATTACTCAACAATAAATTAAATTGGATATATTTTATAAATATTAAAATTATATGAAGTTAAATATAAAATTATATATAATTATATGTAAAGAGAATATTCAGAGAATATTCTTTTTGGAGATGAAAATAGAATAATACATTGGAGATGAATTTACTGCGTTTTACTGTAGATACTCCAAAATAGAGGAAAGTACACTGTAAAATAGAGAATACGTTGGAGATGGCCTTATACCACCATTTTGCACTTTGGATTCCACATTTTTACAATATGGGAGTAAAAAAAAGAAATTCTAAGAAATTTAGATTTTGGTATTTGAATTTGACGAAAATCTATGTAAATTTGTCAACGTTACAATTATTTTTTAATGAGAAGATGCAATTTTTTAAACCTCAATATATAATTAAATTAACTTTTATATATATATTTTTAAATTACCTAACTTCTATTATTTATATCTTAAAAATTTTAAATTTTTTAAGGTTAAATGAGTCATGTTCTAGCTCCAATATTGAATTTGGATCCCATATAAAAACGATTAATAATAATTAAAAAAAAAATTATCACAGGTATACCAATACAATTTTTTTTGAGAGAGATTTTGAATCTATTGCTTAGTTTAGAAATGCACAACCAATAGCCTACATGCAAGTGCCAATAATGGTTTGTAATTGTAGACATTGAGCAAATAAAATTTATAATATAATGATTTCAGCTCCAAATATTTAGAACTGATTATCTTAGCATTTTGGGTCTACCTATATACAACAAACTACCTATTAGCCCAACTAACCTTTAGCCAATAACACCCAAGCTAAACATCCAGTCAGATCTTAACCAAACTATGATTATTTATGTTCTTTGAAATTCCTAGACCAGAAATTTTTTGCTCATCAAATTCTGACTGCAACCCATAAGGTTTAATAAGTGGGACATTTCACTGCCAACCAACCAAATTTATGAAACAAAACTGAGGCGTCAACAATCAAATGAGCTGGCATAATGCTATTGATCAGTTCTTGAGCATAATAAGTGACGCGTTAATGAATTAATTTCAGTGTCTGATGACCTTTAGCTAATCCCAAAACAAAGAAAATCCAGTTGTGCAGTGTCTTTGAAATGAAAAATAAAGCCCTAGTGTTAAATGCTATAACAGGACAATCTCAGTAGACAGTGGAGTGACAGAATGAAGAGAGCAATTTTAGCCACTTCCACTTTGGACATGTTCTGCTTCCTTTACCTAAAGAAAACGTCAAAGCCTAAAGGGTTTGTTGCTTGTGAGTGGATTGTCTTGATATACGTTATGGAAATATTAAACTAGTTCATATCGATTGACTATTATTCTATGACTAGGCGTTTGTGGGTCCATCATATGACTAACAGAACTGCACTACACGTGATGGAACAGTTTTTTTTTTCTTTTTTTCTAAAGAAAGTAGAGAAAATGACAAACCAGAGTAGGGGAGCAGTGAGTTATCAGTGGCTAGTAGATTCTCCTTACTCTGAGGAATGATTCTGCAATGAATAAACATATTATTAAGCATATTGTTCCCCAGCTTTCATATAGTAATACGACAAAAGCGCTTTTAAAAGCTTTTAGTAATTTATGGTTCAGGCTATCCAGAATGGGATACGAGATCTCTCATGTCACGAGGCTAGAGTTCATCACAAGTACAAGACAAAGCACTCAACAAAGTAGCAAGTCAGGTTGACATCACTAGTAGCACAAATATTAAGAAAATTGAATTCCAGAGATTTTGTAGTTCTTAAGGTTAAAAATAATGTAGTGAAATTATTACCTTCTTTTAATATTTTCATTCTATATTGCCCAGTTAGAATCTTTCAAGCATCCTGTAATGGTTGATTACACAGCCTAAGCTTTTAAGATTTTTTTTATGCATGCGAGGACAACATAGAAAACAACTTGTGAATTATGCAGTCCAGAGGGAAGCCATAGACATAGATCAAACATCTAAAATCACTGTCACATCTCATAATGATAAAAATGATCACAAGAATCCTCAGCTACGGAGACAACACATGTATCCTATAATTGTAACATAGTAATGCCTGCATGCTCGTTAAATGTAAGGATTCCAATTACCTAGTCATGTACAAGAAATATTGGACAAAGGGATGTCCTCACCAACATTATCCTTTAGTATTATGAGGTTAGCCAAAGTTCATAAATCTTATTTAGCATCTACCTGGGATTTCAGGATCCTTTGGCTGTCAGTGAAGTACTGGTTGGGATGATTAATCCCGGCATCACACGATACGCCGTGAATAGCTTCAAATGTTAATGTACAGGCCAACTGTATTTTACCAAGTCAATTATGTAAGTCCACATTAAAATGACAAAAGGCAATTGGAAGCAAAACCAAAGGTATTGGCAATCACATAACCTGATAATGTCTATTTCGCACTTTGTCCATCACATCCTCAGCCGCACCACTATTTACTCCCATTCTAAAGAGTGCAGCCCTCAAGTTTTCTTCACTGCCATGCCAAAAATTATAATTTGAACATACACATATAATAATTAAGAAAATAAGTCCATTATTTAGGTATGATACCATAATTATTTTGGCATAAGTAATATGAAGTATAATAGATTATCCATTGGTAATATAGAATAACTAATTAGTTCTAGGAGTCCAATTATTGATGACGTCATTTATTAGTTCCAACAGAACCTCATCAATACATTGAACTTGAGTGTTTCAGGCTGCCTTTTGTGGGTCTACAAGATTGAATAGATCAGGTAATGATAAATTTTGTATTTGCTTTTGATTACTAAGTACTAAGAAGCTCAGTGTAAACCTGAAGCTGATGGTGCAACCAAACTTAACGAGTTGGGAGCACAGAAAAAAAATCTAATTGGAGTGTTTTGTAGAGGTCATTCTTTCAAAAATACTCTAGCCCTCATTAACTATTTGTTATTAGAATTCTGAGATAGAATGCACCAAAATATTAGTATCTTTCCTAATGGTTAAACAACTTTGGAGGTTCTACTGTCCATATGACAAATTACTGATTTTACCAAGACAACAAGTCTAAACCCTTGCCAAGTTGCATTATTATCTTATGCACCTAAGTTTAATACATCAAATGCATTTATTTAGTTAGAGAATTGACCTAAAATGTCGATAAGGGCAGCCATGATGATCTCCAACACCAGGAGTTAAACCGATGATCTTTTGACAAGAATAAGGTGTGTAATCCTGCAATGATAAAAGATAAAAAGGAAAATACAAACATGAATATCAATCATAATATGCAGACAAATGGATATACATGCAAGCAGAGTGAAAAATTAGTTTGAGAACTTAAGACAAATTTAAAAAATACATGCAAGAATATTTTAATCAAAGATAAAATATTCTAGCCTATTAATTCTTTAGCTATTTTACCATAATTGAATACTTAGTCCTACCTTGAGCAAAAATTGCAAGAAATATTATATTATTTTATTATTAATTAGAAGATGAAAAAGTGAAGTTGATCCTTTAACTTGTACCAAATGGTCAGTTTAGTCTTAATATGTCAAATCTGATCAATCGAATCATTAGTTTAACTCTTTTTTTTTTAAAAAAAAAAGACTACCAATTTTGAAAAAACTGAAGACTTCGATTGAAATTTGGGAATTAAATTGACAATCTGATACAAGTTCAGGACTCAATTTAACATTTTGGCCTCCTAATTAATAATAATTATCTAATTTCAATGTTGAGTATGATAAGGACCAAATTAAACGCTTAGGATACAACTGCAAAAAGTGAGAAAAGGTCAGGGTTTTTCTTTCATCGTTAAGCCTCTATTTTTTCATATCCTAATTCTCTCGTATTTCTGTTGTTTATACTAAAACACCTAACAATGCTTTTGATTTGGTGAAACTTCCTAAGGTTCATGGTGTTGGCTCATCAGCTGAAGACTTAGTTGAACAAATGCAATCTATTCAAGAGAAAGTCAAGTCTAAACTGCAAAAGTCTAATGAAAAGTACAAATTAGACTCTGACAAGCATAGACGATGCCAATATATTTGACATCTGGATAACAAACCAAGCTGATAAGTTCAGTATCTTACTGTTCTCTTTCCCTCTCTTCCATAATTATGGCGTATGGTGTAGGCGTATTCTTTATCAAACCTCTCTGCACCAACCTACAGCAAGTTAAATACAATGAAATCAATGGTCAGCATGTTATTTCCTGTCCCAAATATAAAATATCTCCAAATAAGGTACGCTGAATATCATTGCTAGAGAGAGATGCCTCTAATGCACACCATCTTCCAAACATATTCATCATTCATTGTCACACGTGATAGTAAAACAAGATTAGAGATAAAAACATAGCTCTTGATAGCAGCTCATACAAACACAATTTTGAGGAGATAAAATTTAATAAGACTAATATAACGACAAAAATTGTTACTCAAGGAATTTAATCGGCATGTTTGGCTAACACTTACCTTCTGGGAGAACTCTGCTTTCCAAAATGCAAGAGCATCATCTAACTTCAAACCAACGCCCTAAAATATAGATGAAGGAAATGCTTAAAAAAACTGCAAATACTGCTTAAAAGTAAAACAAAATGGAAATTTAAAAAAAAAAAAAAAAAGAGCTCAGCAAAGCATATCAAAGACTGCCATACTGAAGCTCTTTGTTTGATGCAAGGATCATATCTCACTCTTCGACTGAATTATAGAAAATTACAGTATGAACTCAAGTATGAGCACAGAACACAAGTTTGTACCTTAAATAATAATACTATCAGTGTGCAAACCATACCAAGGGAGGGGATAGAAAAAGGCAAGCAGAACAAGTAAAGCTTCTGAAGCATTAAATATGAATGCATTTATCAAAAGCAGATTCGTGATTTATATAAGGATGAAAATACAACCTTGAGAAAAAGACCTAATTGCATCCGCCCTCCATGCTTTAGATGATGATCCTCTCTGAGCTGCAAAATATTGATGAATAAAATAATGAATGCAAAAAAAAACATTCATATTGGAAAACAAGAGCAAAGGGAAGAAAAGAATAAAAGGAAAAGGCAAAGGCATTATAAACTAGTTTGAAATATCAGGACTCGTCACTTTTTCAAACATGTGTCGCATGCACAGAGGGAATGAACTCTTAGCAACCACGTCAATGTCTTTAATTGATATTTCAGTAAATTCTTTAGGCTGTAAAGGAATGCCAACAAATATTTCCTAATTAACTTGAAGTTATGACCTTAAATAATAGAACTAAGCACAAATATAGATATTAAAGTACCTGAGAATAGTCAGGACCTAGATAGCTTGTGCACAATGCTTCCACAATCTAAAATTCACCCAAACATTATCGCCAATATCACATTTAGAAAACAAGAATCGTATAATTTATCATTTTCATGACTCAATACTTACAGGGGTTAAGCGATCCTTCTCTTGTTCTCCTATCATAGATGTCCATTTCCTGGAAACGAAAATCCATCATTGTAAAAGTTCATTATCATGCAAGAATCCAACTATTGCGCACTACAAAACTATGCAAAGAGATTATTATTTGCACCAGTATAATATAAGACATAATATGCTTCTGCAAGTAAATCTTCCATCAACTTTTTAAGTCAATTAGTGGAATGGTGCAAATATTTGTATCAAATCATAACATATAAGCTAGCTTTTGAAGTATCAAACTAACAATAATCACATTCTTAAAAAAAAAAACTAACAATAGTCACCTGTTTGTTAGAATAAGAGCCTTTGATAGAAGACTGCGAAATTGTGTAACAAGAAGGGAAACAACCTAAATTGTGAAAGTAGTCAAACATCAATCAAAACCTTCGACAGCCACAAGTTTAAAGGTTAAGTACAAAAGTAGATAGAAGCATATAAATTACCTGTGTCATGGCAACATAAGCATACCCTTTACATATAAAAACTCGACGACCTGCTACCAGTTCTGGAACTTCCTCAAATGGCACCTGCAGTAGAGCAGGTAAAATAAGCATCACTTATCAAATGCAACATAAGACCAGTATAAGATGAGAGGCTATCTAGGATTCGAACATGTGGAAGCTCCTTGTTAGACATAAAATCCAAATATATGTTACATTAATGACTTCCTCAACAAATTTCAAAATCATTTCTGCTAAATCCACTAATTGTAAGGATTGACAACGATATTCCCATCTATTCACAAAAAAAAAAAGTCTCAAATGTTCAACATGACTGATAATTTGGCGCAAGGAATTTACATCAATCAATATGATGGCAGCACAAATACAAACATACATATATATATATATAGAGAGAGAGAGAGAGAGACATTCTTCCATTCTCCTATCCCATATTTTAACCTCTTATTCGTAGATGATACCGCAATTCTTATATAGATGGACTGAAGTAACAAGCAAAAGCAAACTAACCTTGTAAAATATGGAATCAGCTGCAAAAAAGATAAGAAAAAAGAAAGAATATTAGAATTGGAAGAACAAAGCAAAAACTAATTCTTAGTACTAGGCTATGTAGCTATGACATAAGACTATGAAAGGGAGAGAAACTAATCTTCTTCTCAAAATATATTCCAACAATACAATTTTGGCACATAAAAAATCATCAATGCATTTTTTGAAAAAATTCAAGAATGCTTATGCAATTAGGGCCCAAATACATATCTGTAATGTTTCATATAGAATAGCTGCATGTATTAACATCTTACTTCTAACAGATTTTAGTGCTTTTGATGATAACTGTACAGAAACAAAAGTCTGTTCAAAGGCAAAACAGAAAGGACAATGGAACTAACTTGGATGTTGGAACCACTCAGCTGCCAAACAAACAAATCCATAACCAGTATCACGAGACTCACTGCTATTTGTAAGCAAGAAAAATATCTTTTTAACTTCCAAATAGAATACTTCTTCCATTTTCAGCAGTTGTCAAATTTCAGTGATCCAATAAGCATTCAGCATTTTGGTAGTATAATGAAATGTTAATCTTATCAATTAAAGAGTCTTGAGAAGAGGCAATATGTCATACTAGAGGTATAAATAAAATGAGAGATAAACAGAACCACAATCGATAATGAATGAGGTGAAGAAAATGAAGATTCACACAATTCAAAATGAAACGCCAATGGAGAAATAAAGGGATGCAATCTCTTACAAGAAGGTGAAGGCTGATTAATCGAGCGTGCAGCTTGAACCAGCTTTTCCTTTACACTCTGAAACAAAACATGAACAATTTAAATGTTAAAAAGGCAAACAGACTACAGATAGTAAAATGTATTTTTCAGTTTGATTGAAACTGTGTGAGCCAAGCCAACAAATGGAACAGGTAGATGCAAAATGATAACCTCAAATTCTGCACTTGCAACTATCTTGTATGGAAGTCCAAACTCTGCCACTACTGCTTTCTAGCAGACTCGAAATTGAGATTGCAATCAATCAGCGACTAAATCGAGTAAAAATGAAAAACAAATAACCAATCAATCTGTATCACCTGAGCATCTTCTGCCAAGGGGCGAAATCGATGGCGAAATAGGGCAGATTCCATGGAAAGAAACCATTTCCTTAGATCCTCCCTAATAAGCAACAAAACAAACACAATAATAGTAGAAAACTTAAAGGAATTATAACAAAACTATAATTAACGAGACAAAAGCTTACGTTCTACAATATACAAGACGCAGAACAAAGTGAGATATAATATCTTTGTTTAACATTTCAGATGCTTGTGGATGCTTCATATTAACTTTCCATAGTTCTTCTACCTATTCAAACAAGCAATCAACGGACCAGAATCGATCAAAATGGGAAAATGGAGTTCTGTTTGCTAATTATTTACCAATTTATCCATTTCTTCGTGCTTTTTTCCTCGAGATAATCCATCGGAAATGCTTTTAAGAACTGCAATTTCATGAAATAAATCGATATCCTATTATACACAAACTGAAGCCTTAGAAACCGATTTTGTTGAACTATAAAGAATAATTACCTCGAAGACGATCCATGGCGTAAAGTTCGAAATCTTCGAGTCGTACTTGGAGTGATGGAGCAGAACGGTAGAGTGGAAGTGTGGGAACGACGTCGTTTGATGGAGGTTTCCATTGAGGCTTGACGTTCTCCATTTTCTCTCTTTCTTTTTCTCTGTTTCGTTAACAAAAGCATTAGGGATTTGATTTCTTTTTTTTATTTTATTTTAAATTTCTTCTCAAATCAGCCAGCCTTCGTTTGCGCGCCAATCTAGAGAGTGAATTGGCGGGAAACTGTTGTTGTCGGCTAGGCTCGTTCTCGACCGAATTTGGATTCACTCTATTTTCTATTTTAATTATAAAAAAATAATTATTAAAATTTTTTTATAAAAATATCATTTTTTTAATTTTCTTTTATAAAAAAATATTTTTATAATAAAAATTTTTTTTAAATAATATTTTTATAAAAAATTTTGATTTTTTTATTTATATTTTAGGATTTCACAAAAATATTAAATGCTAAAATTTATCAAAATTTTTTCAAAACTGAATAATTTCTAAATATGTTATAAATTATAATTTATAAAATAGTACACTAGTAGTTCATAAATTATTACCAATAATAATAAATTTTCCCCAACTTCAGATAAAGTATGTTTCCTCGAAATTTCTGCTTTTTTTTTCCTTGAAAAAATAACAAAAGGTCTAACCACATTTTATAATAAAAGAAAAATATTCTAAAAAACAAAGTAACAAAACAAAATTTTTGTTTTAAATCACAATTATTCTATATATATAATGAATAAACTTTTTTCAAAAGAATAAGGGGCAAAATTGGGCCAAAAAAAGTTGAACAGCAATGAGTTTCTTCATTGAAGAGTCTCCTAATTGGAATAATAATAAGATCCACCTTGTATTCAACTCCTTTCTCCCTTTCTAACTCTCATTTTAAATATTGTCCGTTCCTTTACATAATGTCCATTTCGTACGGATTTTTTAGGATTAAAAATTCATTACAATATTACTAATGTGAATTAGCAGTGTATCGTTACCGATTCACCCAATGCGTACCGATATGCTCGTTATTATCGGTAAAAAATAATATTTAATTCATAATTTTTAATTTTTTTTATTTTACTCATAAAAATTTTATTTTAATTTACTTATATATATAATTGAATGACATCAGTTATATTTTAAAATTTTTTCTAGTCCATTTCTTACATTATTTATTTTAACGAATAAAAAACAATATCATATAAATTCTTTTTCAAACATAATAATCAAAATTTTTCACTGACTCTTTTTCTTAATGATTAGTTAATAATATAATATTTATATTATTAAAATTTGTTATCATTTTAAAATATTCATTTTACATAATATAACTTTTTTTTCCTTTGATAATTAAAAATATATGTATTTCAACATAATTTATCAATATATTATTTAATTTTAACTTTTATAATTAAAATTATATTTATTTAAATATCTTTTAATATAATATATTAAATTTTAAAAATTACAATTCATTTCTTATTAATTTAATTTGATATAATTTATTAATATTTTTAAAAATTCACAATTACTTCAGCCGATTCCGTTACACCGTTACCGATACGGTTACAGTACGTCAAACCAATAATTAAAACCCTCTCATTTCCACTTCCAACCAAATTTTTTATACAAAATGATATGGATCGTAAACATCTCTACAAAATTTAGTACCGGTTTGGTATATCTATATTTTGGGAAAAGGCAATGGCCAGCAACAATTTAGCCTTAGAAGATCCCCAGTGTAAAGCTAATTACCGCCCTAAATTATTATTTTTCGAAGGAAAATCTCATCATGATTGCTGCCTGCTCGAAGCCACTTGTTGTACAAATGCCCTTGCCCTATAGAGAAATGATAGACTTGAAGAGTTGCTGTTTGTTTCATCTACAGCACGGATACCGTTGGAATTCCCAGGAGTGCTTGAAACCTCAAATGCGTCTAAAATCCCATTACTCTGAAACAGATTTTAAGCCATTTAGATGTTGTGCTAAAGTGTGCAGGAATGCAGAGGTAA
>CAOJBK010845908.1:0-16084 GCA_948294925.1 Codiaeum variegatum | reverse complement strand
GTTAAAAGGGCAATCTGTCATTCATATTCTCAAACTCTTTGAGAATAGATTCCCTACAGAATACTTAAGGGACATATATACGTTCGATACTAGGAATGTATCCACTTAAAGAACATATATACTAAAGCCAGTTAGGTTTTTCGTTTACATTCACATACTTGAGTGTAAGCTCTATGACATACACTGCTAACAAAAATTTCGGGCAATTTTTAACGTTTAGGTTATTTTTAGTTTTATGGATTATTTTGAGACTTTTTGATCTCTAAATTTAATAAAAGGATAATCATGAAGCCATTACATTAATATCATGCAAAAAACTCAAAATCTTGTATGGACTTTTGGATCAAATTTTTTTTTTTGGGTACCACTAGAAATTTCGAACAATTTTGCACATTTCAGTTATTTCTAGTTTTAGAGATTATTTTGAGACTTTTTATCCTAAAAATTTAAAAGTCTCAAAATTCTGCTCGGACTTCAAGATCCAAATATCCCTAGATGTACCACTAGGCTTTTTAGATAATTTTGTACATTTCGGTTATTTTTAGTTTTGGGGACTATTTTGAGACTTTTTGACCTTAAAATTTAATCCAAGGTTAATAAAAAAAACATAGAATTAATATCATAACCAAAATTCAAAATCTTGTATGGACTTTTTGATCGAAATTTTCCTAGAGGTACCACTAGGGATTTCGACCACTTTCGTACATTTCGGATCTTTTATGTTGTATTGATTATTCTTAGAATTTTTTAATATTAGAATTGATTGGAAGTTTAATCGTGTGGCTAAAGCATCAATATCATATCAAAAACTCAAAATTCTACCCGATCTCCTGGAGTAAAATTTTCGTAGGATACCACTAAGACTTCAACCAATTTTCACATTTTGGTTGTTTTTAGTTTTAGGTACTATTTTAGACTTTTTGTCCTCTAAATTTAATCAAAGGAAATTATGAATCAATAAAATTAATATCATACCAAGAATTCAAAATCTTGTTTGGACTTTTGCATCGAAATTTTCTTAGGGGGTACTAATAGAGACTTCAGACAATTTTATACATTTCGGTTATTTTTAGTTTTAGGGACTATTTCAAGACATTTTATTCTCAAATTTTAATCAAAGATTAATCAAAAAGACATAGCTTTAATATCATGCTAAAAACTCAAAATCTTGATAGGACTTGTAGATTGAAATCTTCCTAGGAGTACCACTAGGGATTTCAAATAATTTTACACATTTCGGTTATTTTTAGTTATAGGGAATATTTTGAGACTTTTGATCTCAAAATTTAATCCAAAGTTAATCACAAAATCATATAATTTGTATCATACTGAAAACTTAAAATTTTGCCTTTACTTATGGATCAAAATTTTTCTAAAGGTTCCACTAAGGAATTTGACCAATTTTGTACATTTTGGTTCTTTTTAGTTTAATGGATTATTTTGAGAATATTTGACATAAATACTCAATGAAAATTTAAGGCATACAACAAATGAGTTTTCACAAACAAATTAAGTTAAATCTTTCTCAAGCAATTAAACCCCTAATTCCTAAGTAAAAGATGTGAATCTCTTCTCACAACTAATCAATTAGGAAAAACATTAAGAATTATGTGAAATAAACACAAGCCCTAGACATCTATACCTCTATCTCTAGCAATCATAGCAAACCCAAATGATTTTGAGTGTTCAAAACCTAAACTTTCTATCTCTAGTAAAGGTTAGGTAACATTAATCATCAACAAGCATGCATTGAAGATGAAAAGTGGAAAAATTTTAAATCAAAATCAATACTTGAAGAAAACCCTAAACATTCATTGAGATTAACCATACAAATGTCAAATACTCATTTAATCTAGGTAGACTAAAGGTATTTAGCTCATAATAGAAAGATTACAACAACAAATAGAAGAGAAAGAGAAAAGAACTAAGAAACTCATATGGATTCTTAGCATCTATACCCTTTGTTGAAATTTTGGTTTGATCTTGATCTTAAAGTGTAAATCCTATTCAAATCTTGCTCATTGATGAGTTTTTCTCAAGAACTTAGCTCTCCTAGGGTTTTGAACTAAGAACTTTCAAAACTGTCAAAAAGTTTCTTAATTTCTACAATATTTTAGCTTTTATACTTTTGGAAAAATTAGGGTCACGGGTACTATTCACGATCATGAATAGTACCCATGAATTCTTCCTTGAAGTGCCTTGAGAAACAGTGAGCAGAAAGGTGGTCACGGGCACTATTCACGACCGTGAAAAGTGCCCGTGAACTACTTCCTGCTTGCTGTATTGAATTTTTCCTTACATACTATGTCATGGGCACTATTCACGCCTGTGACTAGTACCCGTGAATGCCAAAGTTTCCTATTTTTGCTCCGTTTTAGCTCCATTCGAGCTCCTTTTCCAATGTTTTGCCCCACTTAGCTCTGGATCAAGGTTTAGGCATATAAAAGCTGAAAACACACTAAAACAAGCACATAAAATGTAATTGGACTCGAATATTTGGCTATTATCACTTGTTCAAACTTCTGCATCAAAATTTTCATAGAGGTAACACTCGAAATTTCAACCAATTTTTACCATTCGATTGTTTTTGCTTTTAAGGGATATTTAGAGACTTTTTGTACTCTAAACTTAATCAAAGGATAATCATGAATCCATCACATTAATATCAAGCAAAAAATTCAGAATCTTGCATGAACTTTTGGATCGAAATATTCTTTGCGGTGCCACTAGGGATTTCGAACAATTTTGCATATTTAAGTTATTTTTAGTTTTTGGGACAATTACAAGACTTTTTTTTTCTCAAAATTAAATAAAAGGTTATTCACAAAGCCATAGCATTAATATGATGCCAAAGACTAAGAATCTTACCCAGACTTCTGGATATATCCTTAGGGATTTTGGCCAATTTCGCAAATTTCAATTTTTTTTTTTAGTTTTGTGGATTATTTTAGAACTTTTTGACATCAAGATTGAATGAAAAGTTAATTGTGAGACCATAGTATTAATATCAATCTAAAAAATCAAAATCGTGTCAGAACTTTTGGATCGAAATTTTCCTATAGGTACGTACCATTAGGAATTTCGGAGAATTTTACACATTTCGGTTATTTTTAGTTTTAGGGACAATTTCAAGAAATTTTTACCACAAAATTAAATTCAAGGTTAATAAAAGGACCATATAATAAATATCATACTAAAAATTGAAAATCATACTGGGACTTCTGGAATGAAATTTTTCTAGAGGTACCATTAGAGATTTCAGTCAATTTTGCATATTTTGATTCTTTTTAGTTTTATAAACTATCTTGAGACTTTTGACCTCAAAACTAAATGAAAGGTTAATTTTGAGGCCATAAAACTAATATCATTCCAAAAACTCATACTCGTTCCTGGACTTCTTGATTGAAACTTTTCTAGGGGTACCATTAGAGATTTTGGCCAAATTTTCACCTTTTGGTTGTTTTTAGTTTAAGGGACTATTTTGAGGCTTTTTTTACCTCAAAATTTAATCCAAGATTAATAAAAAGACCATGGAATTAATATCATACCAAAAACTCAAAATTTTTCCTGGATTTCTGAATCCAAATTTTCCTGGAAGTACCACTAAGGATTTTGGTCAATTTCTCACGTTTCAGTTCTTTTTAGTTTTATGAACTATTTTGAAACTTTTTGACCTCAAAACTGAATGGAAAGTTAATCTTGAGACCATAGAAACTAATATCATGCCAAAAACTCAAAATCTTGCATGGACATTTGAATCGAAATTTTTCTAGGAGTATCACTATGGATTTCAGTCAATTTTTCTCATTTCGGTTGTTTTTAGTTTTAAGGACTATTTCTAGAATTTTTGCCCTCAAAATTTAATCAAAAGTTAATAACAAAGTGATGCACTGAAAGCGGCACTAGGGTTTTAAAATTTATAATGCTCGACGACTAATTCTACCCTGGCTCTAGGCAAGTGCACTCATCGTTTGGGTAGTATAGCAGTAACAAGGTCGATCCACAGAGACACCGACGCAAGTACTAGCTCAAACTTAAACCATTGTATAGTTTACAATTAACACTGATTAAGAATTGAAAATTAAAGTCCTAAATCCTAACTAATCCTAATGGATAATTTCAAGAACTTGCAAGACTAAGGATTAAACAAATATGAAATAGAGAATCTACCTAGACTTCAACTCATATTTGATTATATTGAATGGACAACTAATAACTCAATGAAAATTCAGGGCAATTAACAAGTGGATTTTCACACAAAAGGTAAGTTTGAATCTTTCTCAAGTAGACAAACCTTAATTCTTAAGTAAAGGTTGGGAATCTCTTCTCACAAACAATCAAGTAGGAACAATATTAAAAATAAGTGAAATAGAACATAAATCTTAGGAGTCCATACTTCTATCTCTAGTAAGCATAGCAAACCTAATTGATTTTGTATGTTCCAAAACCTAACTTTCTATCTCTAGCAAATAATAGGTAACAACACTCATCTATAAGCATGCAATTGAAGATGAAAAGTGTAACAATATAAATCAAAATAAATACTTGAATAAAATCCTAAATAATTATTGAGGAAAATAGTTAATCAATCCATAAAAATATCAAATACTCATATAATCTAGGTAGATTAGATGAATTCAATTCATAATAACAAGAAATGAGCAAGAAATTAATAGGGAAAGGAAAAAAACCAAATAACTCATGAAGAACCCTAACTTAATCCTGGAATTCAAATGATATTCTTGCTTAATCTTTCCTCTAGATGTGTTTCTCCACTTTAATTTGCTCCTTTGATATGCAAAAACTAGGTTCTTGGCGGCTCTTTGGTTTTTTAAACGAACCCTAGACCTAAAGACCCGAGATAAGACATTTTTTTCTACAAAATTTGTTCTATTTATAGGTGCAGAGGGTTGTCACGAGCGACTCTCATGGCTTGTGCCCGTGACAGCCTCCCGCTCAATTTCCCTTGGACGTGAAAGGCAGTAAGCTCTCACGGCCCGTGATGGGGACTGTGAGAAGCTATTTCTTCTCCGCGCCTTGCTCTGAACGCTCCCATGGACAAACTTAACTCTGTCACAGCCTGTGCGGGAGGCCGTGGCAGCCTTCTACCATGCAAACGTAGCCTTCTCACGGGCTGCTTTCACAATCCTTGAGGCAACCCTGAGCCTTCATTTTTCTGTCCCATTTTCGCTCATTTTCTTCATCTCTCGAGCCTGAATCTCGATATAGTTCCTTCTAGCTCCGAAATCTAATTGATTACTTAGAAATAGCTAAAAACACTAGAACAAACACGTTAAATTCAATTTAATAAGTAAAATCATCAAGAATATGGGGTAAAATAATGTATAATTTGCTAGTTATCAAACTCCCCCACACTTGAACCTTTGCTTGTCCTCAAGCAAATCTAAGCACACTCAATGCAATTTCCACTTTTAATATATCAAAGACCTAAGAAAATTGAGAAAATAAGAAGAATAAAAAATTCACTCGCATAGACATTTAGTTTTCATGATGTTTTGGTTTCATGACTAAACTAGGGAGATAATTATCGAGTTCGAAATCCATGAAGGCACGTTCTTACAATATAGCTCTAAGGCAATTCAATCAACATATTAAGTGTTTAGTCTAAAAAACATGGCTCCATTAAAAAATTCAACCTAAACATTCCTTGAGTCATTCAATCGATCTTTCTTGGGAAGTGGAAAGGTTTTTTTCCTTATTCAGTGCAAGCATCATGAGATTTTCAAATTTTTTAAGGGACCCAACTTAGCTAAACTCTTCACTAGTCTTTTGACGTGAAGGTAAATGCTTTGTGGTGCTGATCCCCGGTTACTCAACTAGTCACAAACTTGATTAGCCGGCTACTAGCACTATTCATGGTTTCTCTTTTTTTTAGATATCACTTTACGCAATATGAAACCAGTGGAATAGAAAATAATTTTCAAAGTCCCAAATTTTTTTCTTTTGCACATTTTTCTCATGAGCACAATTCATTTTCATTTTAGTTCCATTTCCCAATAAAATCTATCAAAAACTCAAGTAATAACTCTAGTTTTCTAGCCTGAATTATGCCAAGAAAAAGACTGAATACTCAACCGTAACTAAATACTTTAAAGCCTAGTCGTAGAAATCGTGACAAGTGAATTCCTACTTTCAACCACTATGTTCAAAGTTTAATAAAAAAAACCAAAGTGATTATGAAAACTAAAGTCTATGTGAGTGAAATAAAAAAATATTCAATTTTAAAATGTCTTAGACATACTGCAAGTGAAACTTGTATCATGTTGTGCTTAGTTTGTCATATATGTTTCATACAATCATGCATAACGATAACTAAATCATCATACAAGCACACACACACACACACACATATTTATATCACACATTACCCTCAATATGTGTAAAACATAAAAAATAATAGTAAGGAAAAGAAAATACTGCCTTGAAACATGATGAATCTTAGCCTTCCACACATAGTAATATTCATACTAAAGTTGATATTAAGCGCTACAAACCAATGTTAGCTTGGGTTTCACATTGAAATCATAACATAACAAGGTGAAGAATATCACAAAATAAAAACATAAAAAATTAAAACAATAAAGTAAAAGCAAGAAAATTTTAAATTATTAACGGGTTGCCTCCTATTCAATGCTTCTTTAACATCTTATTAGTTGGACGTTAATGTTATTCGTCTTCCACCAAGAAAGTGACGGTTACCTTGTGTTGGATACCTCCATAAATCAAAATAAAGATGAGTATGTAAGGGTGTTGGTCCTTACATAGCCTTCTTTCAGCAGCAAAAAATATTTTTGATTCTCTATTAGATGCATACCTGAACGTGCGAGGTTGGGAACCATCAGCAAAGAGCCTTACCCATTGGCTCATGGTGGGGCATATAGGTTGAGCTTCCAAGAGATCGCATATGACATCTTCCTCCACCACTTTGAACTCTTGGATTGTCCACCCAAATTCATTCAATTTCTCTTCCAACACCTCCACGAAGTAGACTTTCTTCTCTAATGAGGGTTTAGAGACCACAAGTATCGGCACGTTACTCGCTTCTCCAATAAGTAAGCATTTTGAGAAGGGTGATAGTGGTGTAAGACATGGTGTGGTAAGGTGTTCAATGGTTGGAATTTGGGATACAGGAATGGTCGGTGTTTGGATTATGGCCCCTCTTGGATTTGCCTCAGTGTTGCTAGGTAGTGTATTTGACTGCCACTCACTCATCATTTTAGCAATTTGACCCACTTAGGTCTCAAGTTTCTATAGTGAGACTTGGGTATTCCTAATTATGACATCTTGTGCTTAAGATCTTTTGTCGTTAGCCACCATATAATCTTTCAAAATCTCTCCCACGTCGCTTTCCTTCGTTGGAGGGGCTTGTTGTTGCATAGGGGCTCATGGTTGAAATTCAAGTGGAGGAATCCTCTGCTCATTGTTGTTCCTCCAAGAAAAATTAAAGTGATCTCTCCGCTCGGGACTATAATAATTTGAGTAGGGGTTGCGACCTCCCCTCTGCATGTTCCCCATATAATTAATTTGCTCATGGACCCCACTTGAGCCACTTGAACCAAAATAACCTAGCATGTTACACTCGTGCACCTGGTGATCACCACCACAACTCCCACAAATTAGCACTTGTAGTCTCGAAGTGCCCGAGGTGAACACATCAAACTTCTTGTCCAAAGCTTCAATATCAGATATGCGACCGCGTCAACGAAATGAATGTTCGGTTACTTCATCCATATTCATTTAGGAAATCATCTGGAAAGATGTGTCCGTTGTTGTGGTAATGATTATCCGGATGTCCCCATTCTTGATTTGGGTAGGAACTCCATTATTAATAGTATCAATCATCCATGGATAAGTTTTTTCTAAAAACAAAAACAAACAAAAATGTAAAATAGAAAAAACAAAAACAAATGAAAACAAACAAATATAAACAAATAACTAGATCAGTAATTGTTATTATATCGCTAATATTGCGTACAAGATATACTGGCAACGACGCCAAAAACTTGATGCGCTAAAAGTGGCACCAAGGGTTTTAAGATTTATAATGCTCGACGACTAATTATGCCCTGGCTCTAGGTAAGTGCACCTATCGTTTAGGTAGTATAGCAGTAACGAGGTCGATCCACAGAGATACCGATGCAAGTACTAGCTCAAACTTAAACCATTGTCTATTTCACAATCAACACTGATTAAGAAGTGGAAATTAAAGTCCTAACTCCTAACTAATCCTAATGAATAACTTTATGAACTTGCAAGATTAATTATTAAACAAATATGAAATAGAGAATCTACCTAAACTTTGACTCGTATTTGATTATATTGAATGGATAACTAATAGCTCAATGGAAATTAAGGGCAATTAACAAGTGGATTTTTACACAAAAAGTAAGTTTGAATCTTTCTCAAGTAGATATACCCTAATTCTTATGTAAAGGTTGGGAATCTCTTCTCATAACCAATCAAATAGGAACATTATTAAAAACAAGTGAAATAGAACATAAATCCTAGGATTTCATACTTCTATCTCTAGTAAGCATAGCAAACCTAATTGATTTTGAGTGTTTCAAAACCTAACTTTCTATCTTTAGCAAAGAATAGGCAACAACACTCATCTACAAGCATGCAATTAAAGATGAAAAGTGCAACAATATAAATCAAAATCAATATTTGAATAAAACCCTAAATATTCATTGAGGAAAATAGTCAATAAATCCATAAAAACATCAAATACTCATATAATCTAGGTAGATTAGACGAGTTCAATTCATAATAACAAGAAAAGAACAAGAAATTAACAGGGAAAGGAAATAAACCAAAGAACTCATAAAGAACCCTAGCTTAATCCTTAAATTTCAGCAATATTCTTGCTTAATCTTGCCTCTAGATGTGTTTCTCTATTATAATTGCTCCTTTGATCTGCACAAACTTGGTTCTTGGCGGCTCTTTGGCTTTTTTGACGAACACTAGACCTAAAGACTCAAAACAAGATATTTTTTTCACATTTCTATTATTTTTAGTTTTAGAGATTATTTTGAGACTTTTTTTATCTCAAAATTTAATCCAAGGTTAATAAAAAAAACTATGGAATTAATGTCATACAAAAAACACAAAATATTTCGTGGACTTCTGGATCGCAATTTTCATAGAGCTATCATTAGGAATTTCGACCAATTTCATACATTTCGGTTTTTTTAGTTTTAGGGACTATTTTGAAAATTTTTTACTTAAAAAACTGAATGGAAGGTTAATCGTGAGGCCATATAACTAATATCATGTCAAAAACTCAAAATCATGTCTGGACTTCTGAATCAAAATTTTTCTTAGGGTACCACTAGGGATTTTAACTACTTTTTGACGTATCGGTTGGTTTTAGTTCAAGTGACTATTTTCATACTTTTTGTCCTATAAATTTAATCAAAGGATAATCATGAAGCCATCACATTAATATCATGTTAAAAACTCAAAATCTTGCATGGACTTCTAGATCAAAATTTTGACTATTTAAAGACTTTTTTACTACTAAATTTAGTCAATGGATAATCATGAAGTCATTGCATTAATATCATGCTAAAAACTCAAAATCTTGCATTGACTCCTGGATTGAAATCTCTTTTCAACTAATTTCACACATTTCAATTCTTTTTAGTTTTATAGATTATTTTAAAACTTTTTTACTTCAAAATTTAATGTAAGACTAATTTTGAGGCCATAGCATTAATATCTAGCCAAAAACTGAAAGTCTTTTTCGAATTTCTCGACCAAAATTTTCATAGGGGTGCCACAAGGAATTTCGGTTATTTTTTCACATTTCAGTTGTTTCTAGTTTTAGGAACTATTTTGAAATTTTTTTACCTCTAAATTTAATCAAAGAATAATCATGAAGCCATTGCATCAATATCAAGCTAATAACTCAAAATCTTGTGTAGACTTCAGCATCGAAATTTTCCTACGGATTTCTTAGAGCCTTTCATTAGGTCCCATATTATATGTGTTCTATCTCTTATTTTTATGTCCTTTCATAGGGCGTACATCTACTGCTGGATACTGATTCTTAGACTTCTTTTAGCAATTGACGCTCGAGCGAGGGAAAGTTTGTCTAATAGATAGATTATAACTCGAGCAATTTTTCCCCTTTCGATTATTTTTAGTTTTGGGTACTTTTTTGAGACTTTTTGTCCTCAAAATTTAATCAAAGGTTAAACTCAAAGTCATAAAATTAATACCATGCCAAAAATTCAAAATATTTTCCATGCTTCCGGATCAAAATTTTTCTAGATGTACTATTAGGGATTTTGGCCAAATTCATATATTTTGGTTCTTTTTAGTTTTATAGATTCTTTTGAAGTTTTTTTTTACCTAAAATTGAATGGAAGTTTAATCATGAGGCCATAATATTAATATCATATCAAAAACTAAAAATCTTGCCAGGACTTCTTGTTCAAAATTTTTCTAGATGTACAACTAGAGATTTCATCTAATTTTGCACATTTTGTTTCTTTTTAATTTTATAATTTATTTTGAGACTTTTTTAACTAAAAATTTAATGAAAGTTTAATTATGAGGTCATAGTATTAATATCATAAATTCAAAAGCTTATCCAGACATTTAGATCAAAATTTTCATAGGGGTACCACTAAAGATTTCAAGCAATTATTTACATTTCGGTTATTTTTAGTTTTAGGGACTCTTTTGAGACTTTTTTACCTTAAAATTGAATGGAAGGTTAATCGCAAATCCATATCATTGATAAAAAGGCAGACCCCAGTACCAGAAGGCTCCCACGCTAAGGCGGGCTCAGGGGAATGAGACCCTATGTGTACGCGGCCTTCTCTTGGCATTTCTGCCAAGAGGCCGTTTCCAGGGCTCGAACCTTGGACCTGGGGACGGAAAGTCAGCGCATCCACCATTGCGCCAAGGCCCGCCTTCAAATCCATATCATTGATATCTTGCTAAAAACTCAAAATATTACCAGGACTTAATGAACAAAATTTTTCTAGGGGTACTATTAAGAATTTTGGATAATTTTACACATGCTATTTTTTCATTTTATGGACTATTTTTCTAGATTTTTTTACCAAAAAATTCAATCATAGGTTAATCACAAAGATATAACATTAATACCTTACCAAAGACATAAAATCAAGCACAGATTTCTGGATCGAAAGTTTTCTAGGGGTACCATTAGGGATTACGACCAATTTTCCACATTTCAATTATTTTTAGTTTTATAGATTATTTTGAGACTTTCTAACCTCAAAATAGAATGAAAGGTTACTTATAAAGCAATATAATTAATATTATACTAAAAACTCAAAATCTTACTTGGACTTTTGGATTGATTTTTTCATAGGGGCACCACTTGAGATTTCATCTAACTTTTTATATTTTGGTTGTTTTTAGTTTAAGGACTATTTTTTAGACTTTTTGACCTCAAAATTTAATCAAATGTTAATCATAAGGTCGTCGCATTAATGTCATTCCAAAATTTCAAAATCCTGCTTAGACATTTGGAATGAAATTTTGCTAGGGTACCACTAGAGATATCGGCCAATTTCTCACATTTCAGTTATTATATGTTTTATGGTTTATTTAGATACTTTTTGACTTCAAAATCGAATGAAAAGTTAATCATGAAGCTGTAGTATTAATATCATGCCAAAAATTTAAAATTTTATTCAGACTTCTAGATCAAAATTTTTCTAAGGGTGTCACTAGGGATTATGAATAATTTTGCACATTTCTATCATTTTTAGTTTTAGATTTTTTTTTTAACTTTTTGACCTCAAATTTTAATCAAAGGTTAGCCACAAATTCATAGCATTAATATCATGGCATAAACTCAAAATCTCGCAAGGACTTCTAGATCGAAATTTTCCTAGGGGTACCACTAAAAATTTTGACTAATTTTGCATATTTCTATTATGTTTAGTTTTATGAATAATTGTGAGACTTTTTTACCTCAAAATTGGATCAAAGGATACTCATTAAGCCATTGCATTAATATGATGCCAATAACTCAAAATTTTGTCCAAACTTCTGGATCAAAATTTTTCTATGAGTACCACAAGGGGATTTTTTTCAATTTTGCACATTTTGATTATTTTTAGTTTTCTTGAATTTTTTGAGACTCTTTGATCCCAAAAGTGAATGGAAGGTTAATCTTGAATATGTAGCATTAATATCATGCCAAAACTTAAAATCATGCCCAGACTTAAACATTAAGGATTTCGAATAATTTTACACATGTCAGTTATTTTTAGTTTTAGGGATTATTTTTTGACTTTTTTACCTCAAAATTTAATTAAAGGTTAGTCACAAATCATAGCATTAATATCATGCCAAAAACTCAAAATCTCTCTAGGACTTCTTGATTGAAATTTTCTCAAGGATACAATGGGATTTTGACTAAGTTTGCATATTTCGATTATGTTTAGTTTTATGAATGATTTTGAGATTTTTTAATCTCAAAATTGGATTTAAAGTTACTCATTAAGCCATTTGCATTAATATGATGCCACTAACTCAAAATTTTGCCCATATTTCTTGATTGAAATTTTCCTAAAGATACCACAAGCGATTTTGACAAAATTTGCACATTTTAGTTATTTTTAGTTTTCTTGACTATTTTGGGACTTTTTGACATCAAAAGTGAATGAAAAAATAATCATGAATCCATATCATTAATATGCTACCAAAAACTCAATACCTTGTCTGGACTTCTGGATCGATATTTTCATAAGGGTACCACTAGAGATTTCGGTCAACTTTTCATATTTAGGTTGTTTTAAGTTTTAGAGACTATTTTAAGGTGTGTTTACCTCTAAATTTAATTAATGATTAATCATGAAGCTATTGCATTAATATCATGCCAAAAATTCAAAAAATTTGCTAAGTACTAATGGAGGCCTTGGTTCCTCTTGTGAAGATACAAATTTCCTGATTGCTTTGGGACGAGACCTGTATAGAAAATGAATGATTAGAAGGTTGCGACTAGCAATAGCCCTCCGACACTCAAGTCAATTTAGAGAAAGAAGGATTAAAAATATAGAGTGAGAGAGTTAAAGTGTGATTACCTTTGAACAGTAAGTGGAACCCTTTATTTATAGATTGAGGGATCACTGTTGAGAGGGACAGCAGTCACGAGTAGATTTGCTCGTGGAGTCCTATGATGGGACTGTGATGTGACATCCTTCCCTATGTCAATAGGACAAGTGTCAACCATGGATGAAGTCGGCCATGTTGTTATCTTCAGGGTCGGCTCCTCTAGGTGGACCTTCAGGCTCCAGGGAGAAACCTGAGGCATGTTTTAGCTAGGTTAAGACTAATTTCTCTGAGGCTATCTTAGACCCGTATCATATACCAATATGGATATCATTCAATTTTATAAATTTTGGTTATTTAAAGTTTTGTGGTTTATTTTAAAATTTTTTTATTTTAAAATTGAATGAAATATTGATCATGAAGCTCTAGTATTAATATTATGCCAAAAAACTCAAAATCTTATCCGAACTTCTACATCAAAATTTTTTTATTGGTAACACTAGATATTTCAAACAATTTTGTAGATTTTGATTATTTTTAATGTTAGGGTTTTTTTTTTTTTGACTTTTTCACCTTAAAATTTAATCCAAGGTTGATTACGAAGTCGTTGATCTGAGTACCATTAAAAATTTCCGTCAATTTTTCTCATTTCGCTTGTTTGTATCTAAGAGATTATTTTATATTTACAAAATGTTTTCTCAAAAGGAAGGTGAAATCAATTGTGAAATTTCATGAAGGATTTTCTCATAATTCTTTTAATATTAATTCATTTTGTGATAACAGGCTACATTCACAAACATAGAAGACTGCAGAACACAAGTGGTATAAAAGCATTATCAAGTTGCGCAATGTCAGCCTCCAGTAACCACTCACAATTACTTCTGCAAATTAGAGAGCTTCAAATAAGATTAGGGATTAATAGATAGATCATGACTACTTATAATAAAAATTTACACTAAAAAAGAATTTTATTTCATTTCATTACTCCAAAACTATATGCATTGTTCATCAGAAAGTCAGGCCAACAAAATCAGATCAGCGCTTCCCCACAACTTGTGCTAAAACTGCAGAAACCAACAGGTCAGATAAGGCATGCCCTGTATATGAAATTGAAAAGGAAGGGGAAAAAATTCTCCAAGTTCACCTGCAGAATATTTATAAAAACAGAAACCAGCAGAACAAAGAGAAAAAAAAATTGGGAACCATTCAACATCTGAAAATGAAAGTACTATCATATTCAACCAATGTTTGGTTGCAAAATGTTGAGAAAATACCGAGGTAGAAAAAAGATCATTTCAGACCTTGCACTAGAACAAAATTAAATTCAAAATATAAAACAAAAATGACGAACAAATGATTACAACTTGTCCTCGTACTCGGATAATGGAGTCATCTGTTCCTTCAATCCCTTCCTCTTGCGGATATCTGCGACAAGGGTTGCTGCCTGTGTCCCTGGCTCCATTGGATCGGTATTCATCATGTCCCAATGATCAAAAACACATTGAGGGAAGGCTTGTCCAGATGTAGCAGCTCTCAAAGTGCTAGAGAATCCAAAGGACTCGATGACTGGTAAGTATGCCTTTATGTTGTACAGTGGGGTACCGGGCCTCTGCATCTCCTCGAAAACATGCCCACGTTTCTGGTTAAGAACACTGTAAATACCACCAAGGGCTTGCTCTGGGGCTTGGATCTCAACCAAGTAAACAGGTTCGAGTAGCCTTGGCTTGGCTGTAATTTGTGCAGCATAGATAACCCTCCTAGCAGTTGGAATGACCTGACCACCACCTCTATGAATAGCATCAGCGTGGAGAACCACATCACAAACCTCAAAGCAGATACCTCGCATATTTTCTTCAGCCAATGCCCCTTCCTTTGATGCCCATTGGAACCCAGCAACAACAGAGTCCTTGATTTCGTTAAGGTACTGCACTCCCTTACACATATCAACAACCATGTTAGGCCCTGTGGTCTCGGGACCAAAACACCAGATTTTCTTGGCAAGATCCTTGTCCCAACCAAATTCCTCAGATAAAATCTTAGAACGAGCCTTAGGATCATCCCTAGGACCAATACGGCCATCATCAATCGCTTCAGCAAGCCCTTCCTCCAAAGGCCTGGCCTCCATGTAAAGACGGTTGTGCTTGTTGGGAGACTTACTCATAACAGTACGGCATGATTTCTCAAGGACTGTCTCTCGGAAGGATACAACAGGGTCAGACTTAATGATCTCAGCTCCACCCATGAAATCTTCCTGCAAATCCTTCAAACAGATTTCAAGGTGAAGTTCTCCTGCACCAGCAATGATATGCTCTCCAGATTCCTCAATGGTACAAACCACCATAGGGTCTGACTTGGCCAAACGCTTCAAGCCTTCAACAAGCTTGGGGAGGTCAGAAGCGACCTTACATTGGACAGCCACACGTACGACAGGCGACACAGAGAACTTCATAGCACGAATGGGATGGGCATCAGTTTCTTTCTCATTGGTCAAAGTAGCATTCTTGGTGATATATTGATCCAACCCAACCAAGGCAACAGTGTTGCCACATGGGACATCCTCTACAGTTTCTTGTCTCTTTCCCATCCAAATAACAGTTCTCTGAACACTCTTGACATACAAGTCCTTCTTCTCACCAGGTACATAGTTTGGACCCATAATCCTGACCTTCAGACCAGTTGAGACCTTCCCAGCGAATACACGACCAAATGCAAAGAATCTTCCTTTGTCCGAAGCTGGAATCATCTTCGAAACATAGAGCATGAGAGGGCCATCAGGATCACAGTTTCTAATAGCAGTTGCATAAAGATCATCAAGGGGACCCTCATACAAGTTCTCCACACGATACTTCTGGGCCTTGGCAGGAGATGGAAGGTGAAAGATCATCATCTCTAGGAGAGCATTGCTAGCGGGGAGCCAAGTCTGCATAACACGCTTCATCAAAGCCTTGCCCATCAACTCCTTCTCATCAGACTTCATGGTGACACCAAGCTTCTGCAACATTGGCCACAATTTATCCTTCTG